>JAPDSC010162915.1:1958-21999 GCA_026290005.1 Latrodectus geometricus
CTTTATTTACTCTAATGAAAATATTTTATACTACAATAATCAACAATTTAAATATTTATGTCTTTGGATTGGAAAACAATTCTACATTTAAAAGCTTAAAACAGTCTTTATCCTATTTTTAAAAATTCTGTCATACAGTTAGTTATTTTGTCTAAACATTACATAATCAATAAACTCAAACGCACAGAAGTATAGCAATAATATGAAATTTTTCTAATGATCCTTCAGGAATTAAATAAAACAATTTTGAAATATGAGAATATCTCAAAAAATTTCAATATCCCTTTAGATTTGAACCAAATAATGATATTTAGGAAATCGTTCTCCAAATTACTCTAAGCAATGGCTCAATTAACGATCATGTAATTTCTTCAGTCAACTCGAACTCTTAGAAATTAGTTGTTTCTTCTCCGAATTTCGATTAGAGATAATACAAAATCAAATAAACATATACTTAGAAATAAGCATTTACAAATAAAGAGGAGAAACATTCATTTTTACTCATTCAATAGAAAATGGCCATGGAGAAGCCTATTATATTGATGCGTTTATATATATATATATATATATATATATATATAAGCATAATTAACACATTGATATTTTTTAATTATATATACTTTTACACTTAAAACAATTTTACTTCAAATTTATTATTTTATTAAATATTCCTTGAGAAAATATAATTTATATTAATAATATTTATTTATTATTTATTTTTTTCATCTTAAATAAGAATTATTTTTCATTATAGAGTCTTTTAAATTATAAAGTAAGAAACTTGTAGTTAAAAATATTCTTGTTATATATTTTATGTTTGATAATATAAAATTAATATTATGATTATCTATTTTATACAGCACATAATAAAGAAAAGTATATCTTTTAGAAGATTTTGGATTTACTATTTACATAATTTTTTTTACTATTTACTTTAAAATTAACTTACATTAAATATTTGCTTCAAATTTATTAGTTAATGCAAAAATGACCGTTTAAAAATGTTTTAACTTTAACTGTATTCTAAATACATTTTAGATACACAATATAAAAATCATCATTCTGATAATCAAGTACAATATTATAATTTAACTAAATGAAATATTAATTTTTGTTTAATTATTTTATAATATTGCAATGAAGTTTTATATGCATACTATTTATGGCATTTTTATTCAACAATAAATACATATAAATGACATCTATTAATAATTTTAGGTCTCTAATTTAATAGAAGAATCCTATTTTGCTTTTTTTTTCTACAGTGTTAGACTTTGGTATAAGTTTCTTAAATTGAAACACTTGTACATTTTGAAAAGCAATTTTTTTATTCCATGTGAAAGAAAAAAATTTTCATAAATTCTTATGATGTCACTATATAAATAAGTATTTTATCACTTAGAATTTATCACACTTAAAAAGATTTAAATTCAGTAATTGTTATAAAATTTTTTTCACATCGCATGTTGCTTTTGAATTAAATACGTTCATGCATAATCATAAATACGACAATTTCTGTCAAAATTATGCACTAATTGAAAATAACTTTGCAAATGACAAAAACACCTTAAATATAACAAAAAAACTAATGAAACAACTTTTTTGGTAAGAAGTTTAAGTCTCAGATTCAGAATGATGATGAAAATATCATCATTTTGAATATTTATTATTATTCAGAATGATGATATTTTCATCATTATTATTCAAATAACAATTTTACTTTATTCATGACCAGAAAGTTATTACCTTAACAATATTCTATATGCATGTGATTTTTGTCTACAATGAATTTTTGAATAAGACTTTTTTCTGTACAGGAAGCTATGAAGGGCTAACATATATTCTACTTATTATTTTAAATTTTTGACAAATACAGATATACTAAATAATTTCTTCTTTTACTGCTTTTAAAAAACGACAGAACATTCTTGCTAGCAACATCTGCTGCTTGGGCATTAAAATTTTCAAAAAATTTTCATTTCAATTTTTAATACAATAAATTTGACTTAGTATGAAACACTTTCATCTTGTTTTGCTCAAGAAGGCAAATTTGACAACAATTTACTACTTAGAAAAAGAAAAGAATTTAAGGAAATAAAAAACAGAAGTTTTTGAAATATTTCCTCCATAATCACAATAATAATAAAAAGAAAAAAAATTGAACAAAGAGTATGATCAAAATAAAGAAATGCAATCATCTTAATATAAAGTAAAAAAAAATTTAGAAATTGCATTCAAGTTAAATGAACTAGATATTAATGCTGCTCGCTAAAACTAATTATAAAAATTTACAAGCATTAAAAATAAATATAAACTACAGACTTTAAAAATTAAATTAGAAATACTCTGCATTTACATATTTTAGTTAGGATATAATTTTGCTTATATATATTAATGTGGGAAATGTACATTTATGTATTTTAGAAATGTACTTTAGAAATGTACATTTTAGTGTAATTTTATTGCTATTTAAATTAAATATAAATATCATATTTTTGAAATATATATATATATATTAGGTTGGGGAAAAAGTTATCCATTATTTTTTCGGTAGACGTCAGTAGTGATCGCTATCTCGTGAGGTACCTATGAAACAATTTCAAATTGTTTTGGATTGCTCATTGGAGAGGTGACATTTGACACTAAAATATTCTCTTGCGGTTTTCTGTTTGATTAATTTAGTTATGAGTACAAGGTTTTAAAAATGGAAGATAACAAACAGAAAATTCGATACATTTTAGTTTTTCTTTTATAATGGCGAAAATGCTAACCAGGTGGCTAAAATTGTGAAAGGTGTTTATCGTCCTATATATGACTGTAACAACCAGTTACGCACAATTTTGGTTTCGTCGATTTCGTTTGGGTATTTGGATGCTAAAGATGCACCTCGCATGGATACAACATTGTCGAGAATGCCTATAAAATATCAAAAATTATCAAACATGACAGTATGTCAACAGTCGAAGCTTCGCACAAGACCTAAAAATCTACATGAAAACTGTTTTAAACCTTTTTACAAAGTGAATCTGAAAGAAGTTACAAAAATTTCACGTAAAAATAATGGATTTCTTTTTCCCCAAACTAATATATAGCCGCCCAACCTGTCTAGTGGTTAACGTAACTGACTACGGATGGGGAGGACCTGGGTTCGAATCCCGGCTCGGGCATGAATGTACTTTCTCTTTCTCTCTCTGTGTTTCTTGTCCTTTCCTCAGATGATTGATGAAAGTAGTCCGCCCTATAAACGGATTTGTGGTGGTGTGGCGTGGGCGATGCTACTCGTACCTCCGTGACTTGGTTCACACGTGCCCACCGGGTAACGATAAAATGAGTAGCAGTTTCCGGCCTTGTTGCGACAAATGGGCTAATGTACTTACTTGCTCAAGGGTGCCCACCATTATAAATAAACATATATATATGCATTTATATGTATATATATATATATGTATGTATTTATATATCTTCATCAAAAAGAATGAAATTTCAATAACATTATTTTGTACACGGATCTTATGCTTATTACAGAAATGTGTAGCAAAGATTGAAAAATTTTGATAGGTACATGAAAATATCAATCTTATCATCTTTCCTGGAAAATTTTCCTTACTTTTATCTCTATTGACTTCGATTTTCCTTGCCGTCATCTATTTTTATAAATTAAGACCAATTGTAAGATTTACCAACAGATAAGCAATTGTTTCAGTAACAAAAAATAAGAACTTTCCTTATGCTACTTGCTTTTACTTCATAACTGAAAAAATCAAAAAATGCATAGATTTCCTGTAAATCAATGAGAATTGGCGCAGATTCGTTAAGAAATTTGTCTCTAATTTGCACAAAATTTTTCCTTTTCGAAGACACTCTGTAAACAACAGCTGCTTGCTTGTGTTCATTACTAAACTAAAGAAACGAATAATGCATGCACAGCTTTCTAAATGATATTTTTTGGAAATCGAAGTTCTGTTGAATTATTCATGCCAATTTTGAATTTTTGTCATTTAAATATTTTTGAATGTATCGGAAGCAAAGTTTTATACCATTCACATTTAATATCTCCACCAAGCAAAATTTAATGTTTCGTAGCATTGATCATAGAATTCAATTTACTTGAAATAATTTTTTAAGACCAATTGCTTGCAAAATAAGACCTAAAAATGTTAAATGAAAACATTTTTTTTTTAAATAAGTATTAAAAATTCCGTTTTTTTTTTTCTTAAAAATCTTTTCTTTAAAAATTCATAATGCCTTCAAAGATACTCTATCGTGAATCTTTGAAAGCATTATGAATTTTTAACTTTAAAAAAACAAGTAATTTTCAAACATAAACCAACTTTTAATACTGGTATACAATTAATCTATTCATCAATTTTTAATTTTACTCAAATTAATAAATTTTATGATCTTTAAATTTTTATAATTCTTTAAATAAATATTTTACGTGGTTAATAAAACTACTTAATTTTTCTAAATAAAATTTATAAAGCTATTTCTTATAATGATTCACTCTATTATGGATGTACTTTATTAAATTATCTTATATATATTTATTTTAATACAATTCTTTATTAGTAAATATTTCTATTGAATCAATTTAATCATTATATCAGTTTACAATAAATTCTAATTTAGACTTCTAATGAATTATATGTAATTCAATATTCAGAAAAATTTAGTAAATTATGTTCATATTTAAAATATTTTCTTCTAAATATCTTCTAAAAGAAAAAATATAAAAAAATGCGTAATATGTACTGTGGAAAAATATTTTTTTTAAGTAAATAATGATAATTCAATAAAAACTTTATAGGATAAAACATGTATGTAAAGAATTTAATAAAAAATGAGATGTTTTGTATGACTGATAAAAATACATTATAGCCAGAAATAATTCAAAATTCAAACAAGATTTTGTAAAACTGTTCCTACTAATATATCACGCTTTCATTAAAAATCGTCAATTAATGAAATATAAAAGTAATTATTATCTTGCAATAAACCTTTATAATTGCCTTGCTGAATGAAATGTTTATGTATGTTTAGTTAAATATCTGACAATTATAGATGAGTTTTTTTATTAAAAATAATTCTTTTTACTTATAATGAAAAATAGAATATATGAATAGGTGTATTTTTTAATCAAGATAAGCTTAAAAATAAATATAGATTTTATAAAGTATGACAATTATAGATGAGTTTTTTTATTAAAAATAATTCTTTTTGCTTATAATGAAAAATAGAATATATGAGTAGGTGTATTTTTTAATCAAGATAAGCTTAAAAATAAATATAGATTTTATAAAGTAGTTATTGATAGATACATGAATGATAAACATCAGTTTAATCAGCTTATATGAAAAACGACATTTTTAATCTAATTTTTATCAGAAAAAATGATAATCTCATAAATATATCGCTGAAGTAATATAAATATTTATCAAATAATTTTAATGTTTCCTATTTGAATATACTTTTTGTGAATAATAAGATATTATTAACATAATTCTCCTTCGTCTAGAAATTTACATTATTTTTACTATTTATTTTTTAAGAAAACATTTCTAAGAAATTATTTCAAAAGATTATTTCGTTAATAAAGGAACTATAAATTTAGGAAAAATTTTATCGTTTCATCCCTTGAAAAGATAAAATCACTTTTATGACATATATTTTCTCCTTCAAAAGGAATTTTGGATATTTTTACTTGGAAAACATATTTCGCAATCCTTCTATGTATAAAAAAATTTTTACATTACATATTGTGAATCGAGGTTTATTTCAAAAGTATTTCAACTTTTTAATTTATTTATTTAACTGTAGTATATCAAAAGACATAAATCCAGATAAAATGATGTTTTCAAAGGTTTTCTGCTCTCCACATGAAATAATTTTAAGAGACAAAGAATTAATCAACTATCAAGTGCCTTATAAAATACTTATTTTTATAATAATAATTTTCCCCTATTAATAAATTAAGCAAATGAACTAAAATTAATAATTTACATAAAATTCGATATAAAGTTCCAAAATGCATTAAGCATTTTATATAAGAAGTTTTAAAAGTTCATTGCATATGAAGATGTTTTTAAATAATTTTTCTGTATATCAAGATTTGTGAGTATTTAGATAGTAAGGCAAATACAAATCAGTTTAAATTTAATAACAAAAGCTTTTCCTCAAAATAAATAAAAAATATACAACCCAAATATTATTTTTTGTTTTATTAGAAAAAATACCTTACAATCACTCTGTATGCTCTTTTGGAAATAAAGCTTTCATTCCATGCTGACAACAACCAAATAATAAATTTTTGAAATTTGTTCATTACACGTTTGAAGCATTTAATGCAATATAAAATTTTTTGCCATTGGAATTTTATATTATAACTATTATTGATAATAGATTTTTAAAAAAAGATTTTTTTAAAATAAAGATTTTTATTGTTTATTATTATTATATATATGTAGTTAATTTTGAAAACTGTGGATATCTACATTTTCAAAAACAAATTTCAATCACGAAATTGATACCTGTTTAAAAATACTTTTTAGAATATATATTTTCCTGCATTATTAATAAAGAGAATTTTCATACTCTTCAATAATTTTAAAATAATAAATAGTTTACACAATTACAAGTAGAATATTTCTAAAATTAAAATAACCATATAATATTACACTATATATTAGTTTGGGGAAAAAGTTATCCATTATTTTTTCGGTAGACGTCTATAGTGATCGCTATCTCGTGAGGTATCTATCAAACAATTTCAAATTTATGCTCATTGGAAAGGTGACATTTGACACTAAAATATTCTCTTGCGGTTTTTTGTTTGATTAATTCAGTTATGAGTACAGGTTTTAAAAATAGAAGACAGCAAACAGGAAATTCGATACATTTTAGTTTTTCTTTTATAATGGCGAAAATGCTAACCAGGTGGCTGAAACTGTGAAAGGTGTTTATCGTCCTATATATGACTGTAACAACCAGTTACACACAATTTTGGTTTCGTCGATTCCGTTTCGGTATTTGGATGCTAAAGATGCACCTCGCATAGATACAACATCGTCGAGAATGTCTATAAAATATCAAAAATTATCAATTTTGACAGCAAGTCAGCAGTCGTAGCTTCGTACAAAACCTAAAAATCTACATGAAAACTGTTTTAAACCTTTTTACAAAGCAAATCTGAAAGAAGTTACAAAAAGCTCACGTAAAAATAATGGAATTCTTTTTCCCCAAACTAATATTTTTTCATCAAAAGCCAGGTGGTGTAGTGGTAGCGCTTCCCGCTTCAAATGAAAAAATCCGATGTTAATAAAACTGAGTACCAAGCAATCTTGGGAAATAAACGCTGGGTTTTTATTTTAGCTTGACTACCTAACCGGGATTACCTAATCTTAAACAGCAACTCTGTGCCACCAATAGCTAGGCCAATATTACAAATCTTCTAATCAGAAACCTTTACGATAGAATGGTTCAATTACTGATTAATATTGGCCTTGGCTCTAGAAGCCAGTCTATAGGATGCTCACAAAGGTCTTTTAGTGGCCGGAGTTTTTGGAATCTTTTAGAAGATACACCTTTGAAATATAACATATAGAATATATTCAAGCAAGTACACCACTGAACTAAATTTGACATTTATAAAAACACTAGAAGTTTGACAGACACTCCAGAAGCTAATCTATAGGGGTCCCACAAGGGTGTTGCAGTGGCCTGACGCTTTTGAATCTCTTAGAATATACATCTTTGAAATTTAACATATAGAACATATTCAATACAGTACACTATTGAACTAAGTTTGACAGTTACAATAATGAACAGGGTAAAAGACCTTTGCCTTCCATTCTTCGAATTCAAGTTATCTATTTGTCAAGAAGAAAGTGTATGAAATGAACCGTTATTGCATAAAAGATTTTCTAATTATCCATAATCCAATTGCAATATTATAAGCACGAAATAAGTTTTGGAGTATGAGACAACATTTGAGTTGTGTGTAGTAACATTTCTATGGATGTTAAAGCATATTATTCTTTTTGCATATTGGAGTGCATTATAATACCAATGGCTTTTTACTAGTCATTGTAAAAGATTTTATGTATCATGATCTCTTGCGTTCTTCAAAGTCATATGCTTCAAAAAACACTTTGATCTCTTACTGACAGATTATAAAGTTGACCAGCTTGTGCAATTAATATATCACAGCACCTTTACGATATCCAACATCTTTATCCTCTTTCTTCTAATGTGATGATTAGCTATATAATATTTTTCAAAAAAAAATAATCATGCCCCAACTTATTAACATATTGTCATAAATTCTTGCAATTAAAAACAATTCCACTTCATGTACTGTATTTAAAAGTAGAATACTCTTTTAATTTCAGAAATTGCTGAAAATGCATGCATATGAAAAATATGTTTTAAATATTATTTCAAAAAAATATGCTACGATATTAAAAATATACTCAGAATTCCCTTTCTTTTCTTGAGTAAATCTTAACTATTACAGATTTTTTTAGAAAAGAGAACTAATCTCAGAAATGATTTTATACTTTATAAAAAATAGTATTCATCTCAATAGATGGAAGTTTTCCAGATTTCTGTTTTTACTTTTGAATTTTTTACAATCAGAAATGTTTAGAAACATTAAAAGATTTCTAATTTGCCGTGAAGAAACAGTTTTTCTGATTATAATATTTTTTTCAAGTTTTTAACTTTTACATTATTGTTTCTCTAAAACGTGATTCTGAAATAATATAATAAAAAAATAAGTTAACTCAAAAATATAATATATTTCTAAATTTTGGGAGTTAGATTATTGAAATAAATTTTTGACGGTTACGTTTATCAATAACTTAACAAATGAGTGTAGTATGATTTTTAAATTTCATCCAATACTTGGAATATAATATTAAGATTCGAATAACATTTTGCTGTAAATACAATATGACTAATGAGATTCTACTAGTATAATTCATATTTTCATAAACAAATAATTTTTAAACTATAGTTTTACTTCTTAGAAAGTAATTAAAGATTATGTTGCATGTAGATATTAATAAAGATAAACTTAAAATTTTAGTTCTTGTATCTAAATACGAATTTGAATTTATTTTCTTTTTTTATGCATTTTAACATAAATTTTAACTGATTACAATTACAGTTATTGCTTTATTTCTTATAAATATAGCTTTTCTTATAATAAATGCATTTCATTTATTTAAAATTAATTTCAACAAAGGAAAATAATTGTCTAATATTTTAGAAAATTCATTTTGAAAAACAAAAATTATTTAAAATGAAATTCAATTAAATAATAAAATAAATTATCTACCTGTATGAAATAGTTATTTTTATTCAAAATTTTTCACAAAATTATTCAAACTACATTAAATATAAAATATTTCTTGTACTTTTAAATTATAATTGAAAATGTAATCAAGCATTTTATGTTTCCAAACGTCTTAGGATTTTAATATTTCAATGATAACTAAAGATAATTATTTCTTAGAATTACTGCATGAATTTATTCTTATAACTTTTGTCACACTAGACAAACTTCTGATATACTTTAATAAATAAAAACTCTGTACATATTTATTTTAAAATATTGTCTTTAATTATTTTAAAAAATTTTATCTTTAATTAAATTAAATTATTTTAAAATATTGTCTTTCAAATGGAATCACCAGTATAATTAATTACTTGGAAAAAGAATAAGACAATGCAGTTCAAGAAATTAGTTTTTGTATAACATGATCCTACCAATTAAATTTCTTTTAATATTGACCCATTGGAAATTTCCGGTTGACTAATGATTACTACTGAAACAAATATAAAACATTATTTTCTGTTATTTAAGAATTAATGAAAATTTCAATTAACTTTACAGATATAAACTCTTATTTGCTCTCTAGATATCATAAACATTAGTAATTATTTTAAATTGAATGATCCGATGATTTATTTACTTAACTTCTAGCCTAGTTTTCAAAAACAATTCTTAATATTATTGCAATTCTACTTAAATTTACTCTTAAAATCTTTTTTTTTTTTGTGATGTGAAAAACTAATAAAAGAAATGTTCTTGTGCAATTTAATTTATTTATGATGAAAATATTTTTCATTTATATTTTTATATTAAATTCTTTACAAGAATATTGTAAGAAATTCAATCTCAACATTTTTCATTTTCTGAGTAAATAAACTTTATAAATGTATTTATTTATATGTTCTTATCCTTATTAAAATGATATATTTTTTAAACAAAGAAATATAAATATAATAAAATCTATCAGCTGGCAACAACAAGGTGTTACATTGAAGATTACTTCAGACATAATATATAAGTATTTTCTAAACGTAAATTCAATATTCATTATATAAATATTTTGCATTGCCTGGTAAATGTATTCGTTATCTAAAAGGAATTTTATACAAAAGTTCTAATAGAAAAACGACTATTGTTAAATATTCATTTGATAACATTTATGTTTGATAAAGTAATTTATTTTATGATATAAATTTTAATTTAAAGTTAAGTTTATAATTAATCCTTATTACACTTTATTATCTATTTTATAAATTAAGAACAGTTTCCAAATATTTTACAGAAATTTTTAAGATCTCGATCGCACAGTAATGTATAAACTACAAAATATTTTGAGAAATCTTTTCAAATATTTGCTTTCTTATTTACCTATTTATTACTTATTTATTTACCTACAAAGTAAAATGTACATACTTGAAAACTGATTTGCGTGCACATATGAGTTAACTAATATTTTATTGTTTTTAAATAACATTTCGGCATTAAAAATAAACTTTATCGTTAATGTTATAAAAATTTTAATAAAATTATTGTCAATGTAAACATTTATAAATATTTAAATGAAATGTCTTTTACTCCTCCAAAATCAAACAGTTATTAAAAATTATTCCAACACTTTTTAGTGTAAGTTTAATTAATCTAATTTTTATTTAATATGAATCTTATTTTTTTAATTTATTTTGCAAGCAATATTTGATACGTTTGCTAAGAAATTAATCTTTTAGATTTTTTATATTTATTAAATGCACACAGAATTAGAGAAATTTTTCAATTTTGTTTAAAGAATAATTATATTATAAACATTTTCATGTAATTTATAATTAGATTTTTTTCATTTAATAATAATTGAAATAAAGATTAAAGTCAAGGTATAAAAGTCTGCTTTTCTTAAGCTATTTCAATCAAGGTTATTAATCAAGATATGATAGGTTCAAGATTTCAATAAATTAAACCAATACTAACATATATATTTCAGAAATATATTTTAATTATAATATTCAAGCTTATGTTTTTCATTTTATTTATTCATGAAAAGAGATATAAACATTTTTAAACACAAATCAATAATTAATCCATGAATCTTACGCATCTTCTAGATTTACATTCAAATCAGAAAATTTTAGAATTTTAATAATCTTTACAGATTTTTTTGTGAAATTAATACGATACTTTTACAATCAAAATATTTGTTTTATCAAAAATTTAAATGTAGATATGAATTTCATATTTAAAAATAATGTAATTCAACCTTCAATCGCAATCATATTGAAAATAATGAATTTAGAGTTTAAAATTTGTAAAATACAATAGAATCTTATTGTTAAATGTATTCATTAAATTATCTCAAAAATCAATAAATAATATAATACCTTATTTTTCAAAATAAATAATTTATAAATATTAGAGTGAAATTTATGTTTAAAAAATTATATCTGTATTACATTTAATAAATTTAGACTTATAAAGGTATCATGATCAGATAATAAATTTATTTATAATACACCATTGTCTATTGTCATAAATAATATATAAACACTCCTTTCTAAGTAAAAAATATTATAGAAAAAAAACAATAAACAATAAGAATCTATTTTTTAATAAATCTAAAAAACAAATTATTATTGACTACTTAAACTTTCTAAGAAATCAGTTTCTATATTCTTATATAATTATAAAAATATTATCACACAAAATGAAGTCTGGAAAATATTACGTCATGATAAATTACGGTGAAACAGTAATAGGGCTTCCTTTTCAATTATATCGAAAAGGTTTCTTTTCATTTTATGAAATTCTACAAATTAGTATATTATCTAAATGAAAACAAGCTAATTAAAAGGATTATCCTTTTAATTAGTCCTCCCTTATACGATTTTAATTAAATTATTATTGACATTAGTGTCAGAACCAAGACTAAAATAGTATTTGTTATTTTAGGAAGATAATCAAAAACCCTTTTTTTGTATTAAAAAAAGTGTTTGAGAAAAAGACTTCACTTTGTGAGTTTAGAAATTTTATTATTATTGGATAATATTGGATTATTATTAATTTGTGGTATCGGCTAGAATAATACGAGCTCAAGGGAATAATAGAACAGAAAAATTTCTAGAAATCAAATTAGAGGCTAAAGTGCTTTAAATGATATTAGCTAATTATTTTAAAATATAACGATAGACAATTAACGAGTTTAAAATTTTCTTTAGAGTTATAAAAGCTTTGCAAAAATTTCATGGTGAAATTGCACTAGTATGTACACAATAATACATCTTTTCTATTTTCTACAATCTCTTTCTACAATCTATTTTCTAAAATCTTTACAAATGAAATATTTATGTTTAGATTTTTCAAAACAAAATTGTTTTAAGGTGTTTCTCGTTTAGCAAAATGACACAGTTGTTTACAAAAAGTTATAACAAAAGTACTTAATATCATTTCATAATTACTTGTTTTTACGAATGTACAAGACTTCAAAACTAAAAAATATGAAAGAATGCAAAATTGATATATTGTGGTATATTGCTCAAATCTATTTTGACAGCGAAACATGCTACATTCATTCAATTTCTTACATTTTTAATAGGACAATAAATAGGTATTTGAAGCAAAAATGGGCAGAAATATAAATATTTATTCTTTCAATTTCCATGATATACTTCATTAACACGCATTCTTTAAAAATAGACAAAAGCTAATTTTTAGTTAATTTTATGTCCTTTAAATGTAAGCAAAAATTATTTAAAATACTTCTGATATAAGTTTTGCTATAGTTAATTGATTAGAAGGAAGATATTATACACAACAATTACTAAACATGTATTCTGGAAAAATTTCAATTTTAATATGATAAATAAAAATTTAAATTTTCATAAATATTATGTAATTTAATAAAAATGTATAAACTTTTGTTGATATTTAGAGGATAAGAAAATCAAAACGAGCATAGAGGGAATAGTATATTATAATTTAATGAAAAAAATATTAGTCACAATTGCTGAAAATCATATTAAAGAATAATGTTTAAATTATAAAGGTGGGAATTAGCTAACTCCATTATGTGCTTTAATTATTTATTTCAAATGATGTTTGTGAAGTTGCTCAAATATTTTCATATAAAACATTGATATACAATTTGAATTAATTGTAATCAGATAAATTAAAGTTTTCTAAGAATAAATTAAAGACTAAAATAATAAAAGTAATTTTATACAAATATCATTATTTATATAAACAACAACCGGAATACTCTTCATAGATATTTTTAAAGAAATGAAAATATTGGATTTGTGTATTAAAGGAATTGATTCTAAAATTACTCATTTCCATTAATTTAATTCCCTAAGATTTTCGAAACTGGAGGCCATCCAAAAACTATTAAAAACCAGAGACATAACAGCAAACTTTATCTGGCCAAACACTTTATAGAAAGACTTAATAATTGAAAATTAAGCTTTTTGTGAGATGTGGATGATAATAAAATTCAGCAGTTAGTGTAGCCACTACTGCTGTCCGTAATCTTTGTCACATGCCTCAACATAGAATCATAGGGGGTTTAGATATATCCTTGGAGTATATCAGTTAATGCGACTACCACATGTTGCCAGAATTCATCTGTTACTGGCGTATCACGGGTATTCCAACCACAGAAATATGGACCAGGCGTTTTCTCTTGGCGATAGATTGGCAGAACATGCAGGCCAAAACAGCATTTCTGATAGGTAGATGCTTAAATGTATGGTTGCTCTGCTGGATCCAACACTTTAGCGCTGGTTGTTCAATGTACCACCACTGTGTACTAAAGAGTTTCAGGAGTTGAAACGAATGCCACCTGAAAACGTATTACCGTATAGAGATATATCATTTAAATGTTTAACAATCTCTCATAGCTATGTCTTCATACTCGAAATCCAGCATCGCATACTTGTAGGCGGAAGTGCGATTCGTCTGATTCGTCTGAAAAATAATGTATTCAATTCCGTTGCTCGTGTATGTCATTCATTACAACATTTGAATGATAAACACCTGTGATTTTGATTCAAAAGTAAGCAAAGCTATATACGCATAATGGATATTCTACTCAACTAAAATCACGTCAAATAGTAAGAGCGGACACCAAATGATGCATAGCAGACTGAATCGGTTTTGCTGTGTTTCACATTGTAGCTGGGAAAACTATGATTCTGCCATGCACACAATATACTTGTCATCGCAAGCTGTAGAGCAATCGGTCCCTTCAATGCGCAATTCACTCCTGGATCCAGTGATTAGAAATCCGCATCACAGTTGCTTCGTTTCGTCCAACATGGTCACTGATTTTTCTGAAGGATAATTCACAATCCATGTAGGTTATTATTTTTCTTCAGTTAGAGTTAGAATTTTTCTTAGTTCTTAGGCCAAGAAAATGTAAAGAAACTTTCTTACTTTCAAAGCGAAACTCTCTTCGACCTCTATGTAGCATTTTCAGTGATACTACAACTATTATGTGCAGCATAAGCATTTATTTCCATATTTCATCACGCAAATGGATTGTTAATATTTGCATACTTCCTTAAATATATGGGACTGTCCATGACTAACAGTGTATTTTATTTCTACAGATTATTTGCAATCCCAAAATGAGATGTTTTGCTTATAAAGAAAAGAAAAATCTGAAGAAAGTTTGTTCTGTTGGCGTTTTCTGTTGGCGTAGAACAAAAATTAATTACATACAGCTTCGTAAATTTGATATTTCGAAATTCTTACAAAAAAATAAAATCTAATTTACAAAAGTATATAATGCAAAGTTTTGATAATATTTTACAAACCTTGTGTCGAAATAATTATTCGTTAAATTAGTGCACTTGATTTTATTTCATTAATGTAATTACGTTTTTTACTTTCAAATTGATTTAATTTAGTGATAATATTCAATTCAAAACTACTCTATTTAGCTTTTATTTAATTTAAATTAAGATTATAAAAAATGCAATGCTTTTAAAAACATTAAAATAAAACTGAAATTTATATTTACAATTCAAATAAATAAAAAACATCTTAAACATTTTTAAAAGATGTTTAAAATTCTTAGCTTTAAATAAATTCCCTTTTAGCACAAGTAAAATTATCTAATGTTTTTATCCTCTTGCATAAAACTAGTTTCATTCAAGAGAAATATTTTTGCTAAAGAGAAATTGAAAGTATTACAATTATGCTTTCAATTTTTTTTTTTTTTTTTGAATAATAATAATGATTTATAATGTAATGAACATGAAAACATAATTAGTAGTTTATAATGTATATAAATAATTTTCTTAAATTTTATGTGTTGAATGTATATGCAAGAACAAATGTTAATTTTATGAGCAATTATTTGAGATTAAATTAATGACATCCAAGAATGTTTTAAAGATATTGCATAATGTTTTAATAACAGTAAAAGTTCAAAAGAAAATTCACGAAATGATTGTTGCTCAAAACATGTAGCATATATATATTTAGTCACATTTTTTGGTGACTACTCTCTCAAACATGTTCCAAAACGTTGAATTGATTTTATACTAAATAAATATTTTTATAAAAATAAAACGTTTGAAAGAATATTTATTTTTAATTCATGTTTTTTTAGCTATTGTATTGTTTGACTCTTTGGTTTCAATTCAAATCTAAAAAATAAAAAATAAATATATATAAATGTATCCTTTCACCCTTTCTGGATAATTAAAGCTCCATTTTATGGCAGTCCTTAATTAAAATAAACTGTTATTGACATATTATCAAATCTGCTCTAATTTTATTTTATTGAAAAGAGTTTTCGAGTTATGTATATTTGGGGAAAAAATACTGCAAATTTTATGTGTCAAAGTTTTATGTTCAAGACAATGTGCATGAACTCTATACTTGATAAGAATAACAATTTATAAACCAAAGATAGTTTGGAAAGACATTCCAAGCATTTTTAAAATTAATATTATTACCGAAATTCAATTTGACAAGTTAATTATATAATCCCAAACGAATAATAAAAATATTAACTTTCATAGTATATATTTAAAATGATGTTATTATTGAATTAAAAAGAAGACCATGAATGAACTTAACTGATAACTCAAATAAAGATAATTAAAATTCTCGTTTTATGTAATTTGGTTTCTTTAGAAAAACTTTTTTAAAGGAATGTTTATGTTAAAAAAGCACATAACAAAATAAACATGTATAAGAAAACATATTGTAATAAATATTTTTACTCATTTCAGTGTGTAGAAATAACCAAAAGATTATATTTCTACTTTAGGATTTATTATAAAAAATTTGTTATGAGTTTATTTTACTTCATTCAACATAAAATGATATTTCTTTTTATATAATTTATGTTTCATATAAATAACATTTATTTTCTTTCTTTTTCTACATTTAAAATGAAACTATTTCCTATTAATTTGATTTACTCTTAATTTAAATGAACATTCCAATGTAATATCATGGGGATTGTAATTTTTAGATAAGCTATGAGTGTGTACACTTCTTTGTAAAAAAATGACAGCTGGGTTCAGGAAATTGATATTGGTTCTTTTTGGTTAGGTACATCATTTTCCAAAAGAAATGTTACTTTTTTATAGAAAAAAATATACAGAAAAGAAAGAAAAAACAATGAATCAAGACATGACCAATTTTGTCTAAACAAAAAAAAACAAACAAAAAACTTTTTCTTGTATCTTAAGATTTTATTTCACGATCAAAGAATAGAAACGAAGAACATTAATCTAGCTTAAGAAAAATGTGATTTGAAATACATCCGCTCGGAACATTCTGCTCCAAATGGAAAAAAAATGTCTCTTTTTACAATGCTTGCTCAACAACAAATGCACAGAGCTCAATGTTTACATGAAGGACATAAGTACATTTTCTGCTTCCTAAATTATATGTTTATTAAGAATGTCTTTTTCGTTAATTTTCTTGTGATTGCTTTTAGATGTATTAATCATTCATAAAATTGTTAGTTCCCAAATGAAATTTCTTGTTATCTTTATTTTATTAATCTATTTACCGATATTAAATTATAATTTCCATTGATTAAAATATTTTTTTAATTTATTCAAAATAAGAATTCATTTTACAAAAAAACGTCTTAAATTGAAAGGTTATGGCTTTTTAATTTTTGAAAACGAAACTTATGCCAATTTAGACGATCAATGCTTTTTAATTTTAAATAGAGTATTAAAATTTAGATAGAGTATCCAAATTTTAATTTTATATTCTAAACTGATAACGATTTTTAATCTTTTTTTGTTTTCATCATTTTTTCTACCAATATAATTTTACTAAGTGAAATGAGTTCGTAGTTTATTAAAAAATTAGTTTTAAATACTAATTTGTTGTCCCATTTAGTATACATAAATGATCATTCTAATGATAAATTGCTAGCGTAATTATGAATTTATTTGGACTGTGGTTATTTCTTCGATTAATATCTTTTTCTAATATTTCAGATCAAAAACACACCATTTGAGTAGTAAAAAATTACTAACAATTAGCAACTATGAATTTTAAATAACATTTAAAATAACATCAAATCATTGTCATTATGATGTGATGTACTCAAAATATTTAATTTAAAAATCCACTTTATTTAAATTAGCCCACATTTTTTTGAATAAAAACAAGGAATGGACTGTTTTCATAAATAAATTAATAATTATCACACCAAAGAAAGGTTTGAAAAACATTTACACTGGTCAGTAAATGAAAAAATTTGCAAATAAATTCTTATTGAATATGCTTTTCCATATTTGTCACAAATTAGCCTTACATTGCTTGTAAAATGTTCTCCCCTTTTTGTCCTAATCTAATGCTTCATCTTATAAATGGATTATTTTCGAGTAAATTAAAAATCTAATATGTATTGAAAAATTCTTTACAATATATATTCAAATTATATATTATATTATGAAAGAACACATTTTTACATTAAATATTTACCAGAAAACTACCTAAAAACATTTCACATTTTTTATAATTTTTCTAGTATTTCCAAAAATTAAAAATACAAAGAACAAATAAAGAAAACATGAATTAAAAACAAAATCATATTAATGAACATATTAATTTCCAGAATGAAACATATTAATTTCAAGAATGTTTTTATTACAAGGAAAGAATCATGTTTTCATAATAAGCTACTTTTTTTTTTTTTTTTTTTTTTTTTGCTTATCGTAAATTTATACAGAGATGTTTGTTTTAATTTTGAGTAAAATATTCAATAGATTACTGAAATTATACCAGAAAATCTTACTTTCTTCAATGCACCTTATTTCTTAGAAGACAAACAATAATAATTTTATAACAATTATTAATCAATAATTCCTTTAAATTAGTAATAAAATGCTAAAGCTCAATTTAAAATTCTTGATTCCTAAAAACAATAATTGATTCCTACAACTAAATCTCAAGCATAGTTTTTCAGTGTTAAAATCTTTTAATTGCCTCAACAGATAAAATCAATATCTTATATACATTTCAATTTAAATTTGAGCATTTAATATGAATTTCAAAATATTTAAATGTATAATAACATTTTAATTTACGGAAAGTTGAAATATTTATAGTTTAAAATATAACCTTCATAATAACACTGCATTACTATTAACAACCTCATGTCTGAATTGCTTTAAACATTTTCAAAGGGAATCAAATTTTTCTTCTCAGTATTTAATCAAAGCATTTAGTATTTAATAAAATGTTACAAATATATAATTGCATAAAATATTTTATGTTATTTTTATATCAGTAATAAAAATTTAATTCTCGCGGTCAATTAACAGCGAAAATATGAATCAATATATTTCTATCAGAAATGAATTTATAAAAATAAAATTGCGTATATTTAATAAAGTAATTATTAAATAAAAATTTACTCCTTTATGTTTTATTATCCTAAAATTTATTCACTACAAATAGAAAAATAAAATTTATTGCCTCTAACGTATTCTTTTGGAAGTAATTTTATTTTTTAGATTTTAATGAAAATGTAATTGTTATCTGGAGAATTTTATAAAGTATCATATTAAAAGTTATTTTCAGTGGTTTTATAAATACATAAACAATTTTTACTAACAATTTTATTAAAAAAAACATTCTTTAAACAAAATCAATATTATGTAAATTTTAACTTCTGATGTTTCAGTACTATAAGGTATCTACAATAGTTTCATTTTAAAAATTAAAATATGAATAAAACTTTGTGTATATAATGTGTGATTGCAACATTAAAATTCATGAACTATTTATATTTTGCTGAACTGAAACAATTTTCAATATTGAATGGAATATTTTATCTTTTAAGATTTATTAAGGATTTCTCTATTCTATTTAATAATTCTTTATTTAGTAAGAAATATCTCAAAAACATCTAGAGAAATACCGTTATTTTTATACATCGTATACCTTTTATAATGCATTTATTGAATAATAAAATCTAAACAATTCACAGCAATGCCAGGCAGAAATTCAAATATTTATTTTAAAAAATATTTTATTTGTATTTTTAAATTTAAGCTTAAAAACCCTCAAATATATTTATTAAAATATATAATAATATAATAATAGTTACTTTAATTTTATTTAAATCAGTGTCAATTATATTTGTTTCATATGCCAGTATGGAAAACACCAAATAATATTTTCAAGAGATATTTTATTTAACGTATGTTTAAACTAATAAAATTTTCTAACAAA
>JAPDSC010162925.1:0-12133 GCA_026290005.1 Latrodectus geometricus
CATTAGGTGTACACAACATGGTGTTGAAACAATGTTAACCTTTTCGTCCCAGTGGTACAATTGTTGTACCACGAAAAAGAGTGCCTCTCAGGACGGCTATGGTACAACAGTTGTACCATGGATTTCTTCCTCCTTTCAAACATGCAACTTTTTCTTGCTCAAATTTCTCAGGGTAGTTGAGGGAGATTTTATTGCTACTCTTTGGTGCCAAAAAGTCCTCAATACAGGGGACCTGTCCAAGCGGAGAATTTTGGCGAAAAACGGATTTATTGGCTCTTTTTTTTTAAAAAAAAGAAAAGCATATTCATCCTCATTTTTGCTAATTTTTTCATTGTGAACAGTTTTTTTTTTTGTTTTTTTTTGTCAATTGAAAAAATATTTTCGATGGCTTTATCTCGTAATGATTTGACTGCTGAAAAAATTAAAAAATTATTGGATAAATTAGAAGAAGAAAACTCTGCTGAGCGTAATTCGAATTGTTGTGATGAATCTGAATTCAAGGATAGTAGTTTTCGTGATGAAATAATGCAGATTCCTCGGTATCATTTGATTTTAATTGGCTAAACGCTAAAACAGAAGAAAGACCTATCGTTTTTAAATTTATGTGAGGCTTAATAAAAAATGCTAATAAAGTACAAAAATTGAAAAATAATGAACAAAAAGGTATAGACTCTTTTTTAGGGTAAAAATACCTAAAAATTATAAATAAAGATTTTATATACATTTAATCATAAAAAATGATTATATATATATATGTGTGTGTGTATACAAATAATTACTTATTATTACAATATACATTTTTACGTATGTACAGAGTATTTTTATTGTTAATTATTATAAAAAGGAATTTAACTATAATTTTTTGATGGTGATATGCATTATGTAATTTCATATTTATCAGAGTATGTTTGGAATTCTCACTCGCATACATCACAGCAAAATGCTTTAACTCTGAAGTATGAAGCATTTTGCAATTTTTAACTATGAATAAATTAGTTGGCTGGCTCCTGCATTGATTAACTCTTTCTAATTTTCATAATTTGAAAAAGTACATCAGTGTCCTTACATTTTTAACAATCTTTATCCCTATCAACATGTCTATTTTTGGTCCGATCCTGATAAAAAATTCTGCTTTTTATATTGATATTTTATTGATTAAAGTATGGAACTGTTAATGAAATATATTAAAAGATTCTTAAAATAATTTAAAAAATGAAAAATAGGTGTTAAAAAAAGTCTCAATTTAAATGCTTAAGTGCGGAATCAGTCATTATTCGCTTACGTTTGTATTATCAGTATGCAATATAAGCAAAAAAATTATATTTGTAAAAAGAAAGAAGATTAACTTTGTTCCAAATATGTATTCGTTATTTAAAAAAAAAAAAAAACGTTGAATTTTGCGTTTAACTGATGGAGTAATTTATAATTTCTGTATTTGAGAATTTGTTTCTTTTTTTCTTTGAAACATTTTCATTAAAAAACACTTTCATTGTAATACGAGAACTTTTTCCTGTTCTGACTTTTAAGATGAAGTGACCAAACAATGTCTTCACAGAGAAATAAATATGGTGTAGTGTTAGAAACTTGCTTCTCGAGGTGTGATACACCTGATTTGATCTCTCCCATTACTAATGAGGATAAAATATCTTTCTTTTTCCTGTGCATACGTATGTCGGTATAGATGGGAGACAACTTTCTTGGCTTTTCTTCCTTATAATATTTAAAAGAGAATAGTTTATGGACATATTCCAGGACGCACTTTTTCATTTCACAACAAGAACATGCAAGCAGAAAGGAATAAGTCAATTTATTATTACTTAAAAATGAAAGTATTTCCAACCAAAAAGTGTTATGCGGTGCATATTTAAAATTACTTTATATTTGTGAGTCTATTTACGAGGCAGTTTTAATCTCTGCATAAAATTTAAATAAACACGGTTTTGGTTTTTTAATGATAATTTAATAATCATTCTTACACACAAACTTTAAAACACTAAGAACAAGAATTTTTATATTTATAATTACCCTAATATTTTCTTCTTTCCAGATAAGAATTTTATAGAAATATTTTCTGAGACTAATACGATAACATTTACAACCTACTCTTAGAAAAAACGATTTTCAAGCCTTCATTCATTGAAAAATGATCAAAATTTTACAATATATAGTATGACTAAAACAATTTCACAAACAATTTTTCAGTTCAACTCAAGATTAAACCCACAATATTCATTGAGTAAAAAGTTTCATATCTAGCCACAGAAAGGAAAATTCTAGTTTTAAGCTTTTTACTTGAATGAAAAGAATAAAAAGAACCTATATTTTAATACAATGGATATAGAAATTACTTATAACGCAAAGCATTTCTAAAAAAAAAATTTATTTATTAGTTTTGTTAACATACAGATCTTTCTCAGATACAATTTCAGTAATTTATTTATTAATTCGGAATATTTTTATTTACATTTTTTAACATCAGACACGCTGTTCTTAGGAATGCTTTTGAAAATATTCAATTAGTTATTGTTCATTTTTTTTTCTTATAGCTAAATACATTTCATTACTATAAAAAATCTTTTATTTTAAATATGTATTTTGATTACTAAAATTCAAACGAACCAATGAAATTTATCATATAATTTCGTATTACTTTGTACAACTGTACAGAAACAAAAAAAGCCGTCGCTAATTGTGAAATAATCAACCAATAAAATGACAGCGAAATACAGTTGAATAGTTTCAAAGAATTATTTGTAATAAATTAATTTATGCCATATCATAATTTACAAATAGTAACAATTATGTAACTTAAATTTTTTTTTAACACTACTTAATCTAATATGTTAAACAACAAATGGAAAAAAGTCGATTGCTTATCGATAAGTATAGTATTTATGGTAAACCCATTTACATCTTCGTCAAAATTAAGGCAGACCCAGCGCGGGATATCACCCTCAAAAGATAAAGATTCGTTATTGGGAAATCTTCAACAGAAAAGTGGAGTGAAAATGACCCTCTCCTTTTTGTCAGGGGGGTAGGAAATGTCCTCTTCTCGCGCTGTCCCAGGAGCTGTTTCTAGGAACGGTGACGCCGGACTCAAAAGGTTAAAGTTGTATTTTAAAGTTAGATTAATATAAAAAGTGTTCTTCAATAAGTAAGGAAGACTTGAGTGGTTTTTTAATTACATATAAAATCAATATTCGTAAATTTATTTGCATTAAAATTTTTAGCATCTGCATTGTAGCTCAAAGATAAATATTATGATTATATTGTTTTTACTTAATATAATTAACATTTTGCATGTTAAAAAGTGCTTCTCTTTAAGTGTTTTATGCAGTAATATTAAAAAATTTATTTTCTAAAATTCTTCCTTCAACACATACTTATTTATTTTTTGATATTTAATGATATACATACATTCTCAACCGAACTGTGGCAATAGAATTACTGACCACTTTTACACTCAGGTTTTCATATCAATTCAACAGTTGTTGGTCTGGTTATTACTTAGTGGTTTGTTAAATATAGTGGTTCGAAATCCATTTTAAGTATTTCTATTTTAAGAGTATGCCAGTCATTTAAACACCCCCCCCCCAAAAAAAAAAACTTTGGATTCTCAATACTAATTAGCTAAGCTTTGCAGCTAAGTAATTAGCATTATTATCTTTGTTTTAATAATTCTTGTGTTCTTTCGATTATCTCATTCTGATGTCTGTAATGGTTCAAATGTGGCATCTATAATTCCCCATCATATAATTTATAGAAATTATTTGTAATAGTTGCACTAAGTTCTCAACCTACGTGCATGGCACTAAGTAGAAAGTCCAATTCTACCGATTTTCAAGTAGCTCAATCCGATAACCACTGACCGGATCTCTTTTACATCGCAGTCTATCTATCGTTAAAAAAAAATATTTTACCTAGATTGATTAATCATGCTGAATATTTTATAATCAGAGTTTAAGCTTTTCAATCATCACATACTTTTCTTATATTCTTTTTTGGCCAGTAAAGTTACCCATCTGACTTTAAAAGTCTCCATAAAATTAGTGAGAAAACATTTCCTTTTGTTCACTTAAAACCGGCGTTTAAAAAGAAAAAAAAAGATCGCAATGTGTGAAATCGAATTAAAGGATATAGAGCTAAAATTTTTATTGGATTATAAAATATACTTAATTCTTTGAAAGTTGGAAAAAAAAGAAGAGTAAACTATTTTTTCAACGAAGAAACTTTGTAAATTTCATTTTTAATTGATATTTTAATTTTTACATTGACTCACGGTTACAGGAAACATTACTTTAAAAACTAGCCTGTTCCTAAAACTAAATTGTTAAAGAGAGCTTACAAAGTTGATCTAAGTACGCAATCATTAAATTGAAACTCCTGGCGTTAAATCCAATTGTTTAAAAGTACCTGTAATGTACTGTTTGTACATTTCAGGGTTTATACTCTTTGAATCTTTACACAGAGCACTTTTATTTTAGCTTCTGAAATTAAATTGTTAATAGAAACTTGCGTCACTTGAGGGGGGGGGAGAGTTTAGACTTCTCTTTTTGAGGATAAGAAAGGGGTAAAAATATAACAGGAAATGCGCTCATTGATATTCGAATGGCTTTCAAGAAACTTTCAATTGAATGATGAAAACAAATTATCACTTGAAAGCTGTATTTATAATTAATGCTTTTATTAAAAACTCAGATTTTCTATCGCATTAATTAGTGATTTTTTTTTTTCTAAACATGATATTGTCATAAAAATCAACTGTCATCAAAACAAGTCTGAAAACGACGACTTTCTAAAATATTTTGAGAATTGCAGCTGCATGCTTATTGTTGTGCGTGAAAACGATGACTTGAAAATAATCGGTAAAGTGCAGCTGCATATTAATATGCAAGAAATAACATTCATTAAGTGTTTTTTAAAGAGGCAGCTGCCTATTTGTATTTAAAGACACAATATTATTGCTTTGTTTTCCCTACTTTGTTATGGAGATACTCTTTAATGAACTGTAATCGCTAGTCTTGTTTTAAACCAATATAGTGTCGTACATCTATGGCAAAATACATCTGCATTTTGACCAATTTTGTTTAGAAATCTTTCATAGGCGAGGTAGATTTATTAATTTTTATTTAAAACCAGAGATTAAACATCTATAATTGTTAATTGAAAACTTCCTATTAACTTTGTCTAAATACATCCTAACATGAATATCTTATTGCAAAAAACAGATTGTTTCTGACTTCTTCTGTTATGTAAAATTTTAAGTTCTTTAAAATGGTAACTGAAGAATTAACGCTTTAGTATACTTATGATCGTAAGCTCAAATATCCCCTCCAGTGTGCTGAGTTAACAAGCGAATGGTTAACTTCCTTGTCTGCTGCTCAACGGTTCGATTCCCACCTTGGCAGTGAATGTTCTCACTGTTAGGCAATCAACTTTAATTCTTGTTCTTAGTCCTCTTGCCTTTAGCGGCGAAAGGAAATAATAATAATAAAAAAACTATAATAATAGAACCTTTTTAGTGACAAACCAAATAAATATTGTGTATGTAGTAATCGAGTTCACTTAGCTACAATAATAGTAGCTACAATATTAGTAATGAAATAGTTTTACGTGTAAAAATGTCTCCTTTAATTTAGGTACGTGTTTTGTACATTGTACAAAGGTCATCTTTTGCTCACAAGGGCTAATTAGGTCATCCTTTCTTTAAACGGTTTTTGTAGAGAACCAACCAGTAAATAAAATCTACAAGTTTGTTTAAAAACTAAAAGAAAAATAATTTTTAATTGAGGAAATTTTTATTTAAAGGTACAATGCACATATTTGGTATAGACATCTGAGCATTTTCTATTTTTATTGTTAAAAAAATACACATAGTATAGTTATTTTACACAGAATTTAAGATTTAATTAGTATTTTTTAAATCATTCAAATTAACTATATAATAACGTTAACCTTTTTTTAGGTTTTGTTTCATGAATTATTTTTCATATTTCTTTAAATTAAAACAATTCTGTAATGAATATTATATTGTTAAAACCGTTTATTATTTTTTTTAAATTAAAAGTGTAAATTTTTAATGTGATTGTGATAGGAAATATTTTTTTTAAGGAGGAAAAGCATGATCTTTCTAAATTTTAATTAAAAGTACATTCATTAAAAATTTGGGGAGATACTGCTTTAGCCAACTCTTACTTTGAAATGTAGTTGTCTATGAAATATTCTTTCCAGTAGTTATGCAGCAAAATTCAGGAAATCTATACAATTATAGATTAAAAACCGGCCATCCTGTTTAGTGGTCAGCGTGCATGATTGCAGATAAGGAGGTTCTGGGTTCGAATCCTGATTCGGGTATGGATGTATTTTTTCTCTCCCCTGTCTTTGTCCTTTCCTTGTATGAATGGAACATGAATGGTTGCCTGCCCTATAAACGGGGTACTTATGGCATGTGTGTACTGAGAAAGTCGGATTCCACACCAAATTATAGTTCAGTTAGAAAAGTGGAGTAGCGCACCGCATGTTGTCAACCTGGCTGGCACTCAACCAGAAAAAATAATAATAAATAAAAAATAATAACGTTTTGGAGTTTTAATATGTGAAATGATGTAATAAAGGGTCGAAATTTTTTAGATTTGACGTTTTAAACAAAATTAATTTCTTTGTAAATAAATGAGCAATTTGCTTCTTTATTAAAAATTGAAAACCAACAAGTTTTTATGATTTATCATGTTTAGAAGTCATATTCTTAAATGTTCATTAAAATAAAAGAAAGAGTGAGGCAGCAACCACACCCACACACATAATTGATTATTCTGACAACAATGAAATAAACTGTCTATTAAATATGAAGTAATGAACAAAATAATAAAAATTATCTAATGTTTTACTCAAATGAATATTTCTAGCATTTAAATGAAAATAAAAATATACAAACTCTGATAAATAAAAAAGTAAATTAAAAATGTGCATTAACTTTACAAAATAAAGTTAATTTCAAAAATATCCCCCTTCATATAAACATATGGTT
The DNA here is from genome assembly GCA_026290005.1 of Latrodectus geometricus. NCBI lineage: Eukaryota > Metazoa > Arthropoda > Arachnida > Araneae > Theridiidae > Latrodectus > Latrodectus geometricus. The sequence continues at coordinate 7,028 of JAPDSC010162925.1, forward strand.
TATTAACATTACACATTTTTAATGCTATTTATTAAGAAATAAGTCACATATTTTCACACTAATTTAGGAAAGGTTTTTTTTTTTAATTTATGTACAATATTTTGATTTGAAGATATATTATCCTTAGAGTAGATCTTTTGTTTTGTGAGTTATTATTAAGTATTTAATCGCAGAACATTTTAGAAAAATTTTAAAATTCTTTTTATTTATTCTCGTTTTTGTTGTAAATTAGTTAAAAGTTGACAGCACATTTTTGAAAATCATATGAAATTTCCTCTTTTACCTCTAGTTCCAAATTCTATTTTTCAATTGAAAATTTTTTATATTAATGTTAATTTTATGGATGATTTTAATACATTAATTTAATGAGGTATAACGTGTTTTCTGGTGTTCCTAGGCTTTAGATAAATAGAGGACGAGGTCGACACTGGAATTGGTCATGAATCTTAATAATGTAAGTTTTTTAAATCACCCAAACGTTCGTTAATCCAAAAATATTTTACGGAATTATTCAAGTGAAAATATTTAAAACAGTACAGTAATTTATTTTCACTTTACTTACGAAAAAAATTCGCTTCAAACTGCTGACGTAGAATCGTTTGCTAAGCATAGGGTGAGAAATGTGAAAATGTTTTCTTCCAAAGATTGAGGTTGGGTTCTAATACCAATGAGTAATCAATTGATGAATTTGTGGAAACTACAAGCGCTTTTAATGATACATCATCATAACAAGTATCAAATTAAAACGCCCATTCTTGCAGAAACGCAGCTGATAATGGGAATCGACAGTTAAAATAAACGGAAAGAGCGTGGGACAGTTAGGGTGAGGTTCAATATTTCAGAGTTTTTTACAAGGAGTGCCAAGTAAAAAATAAACATCTCATTCATTTTTCGCCTTTGTGATTGAAAAGTTTTAGAATGTTGTGACTACTGTCAGTGGAGTCTTTCATGCCGTTTTCTGACGATTAATTGAAATAAAAAACAATACGCAGCTGCTTTTCACTCATTGCGGCAATGTGGATATTTCTTTTTCTCGCTTATGAATTCATTACTTCAGATCAGAAATAAAATCTCTGATTTTTGATTTACAAAAAAAGAGTTATAGAATACGAGTTCAATAATTCTTCTTTTCGTTTAAATCAATCAAATCATCAAAATAACCCGAATTGTCTCTTTTTTAAAAAATTGTTTAACAAGAACACGAATTCTCTGATTGTCTGATAATAAATTATCAAGATTTCTGGAAAAACAGAATTAAAAATTATAGTTTTCACCATCTCCTAACTCTAGCTCTGGATAACGGTTAATATTAAAGTACTTATTAATAGATATTTTATTAGCCACCTTTAAGGTGGAAAAATAAACAGGGTTACATTTAATAAATAGAATTAACGTGTATATACCTGGAATTCACCATTTTTCCATGTGTTCTCATATTTTGCATGTTCGAAGAAATATTAGTTTGGGGAAAAAGTAATCCATTATTTTTTCGGTAGACGTCTGTAGTGATCGATATCCCATGAGGTATCTATCAAACAATTTCAGATTTATGCTCGTTGGAAAGGTGACATTTGACACTAAAATATCCTCGTGCGGTTTTTATTTTGATTAATTCAGTTAGGAGTACAAGGTTGTAAAAATGGAAGACAACAAACAGAAAATTCGATACATTTTCGTTTTTCTCTTGTAACTGCGAAAAAGATAGCCGGGTGGCTAAAATTGTGAAAGGTGTTTATCGTCCTATATAAGACTGTTACAACCAGTTACGTACAATTTTTGTTTCGTCGATTCCGTTCGGGTATTTTTGACGTTAGAGATGCACCTCGCATGTGGATACAGCATCGTCGAAAATGTCTATAAAATATCAAAAATGATCGAAGTTAACCGCATGTCAGCAGTCGTAACGCGCAAGACCTAAAAATCTACATGAAAGCTGTTTTAAACCTTTTAACAAAGTGAATCCAAAAGAAGTTACATAAAGTTCACGTAAAAATAATGGATTTCTTTTTCCCCAACCTAATATAAACTTATCAATAAATATGGCCAAGTTTTCAGTTTTATACCTTTTCCAGCACTCGAAAAATTATTTCTTTTTGGATATTCTTATTAGGTTCGTTTTAAGAAATTTTTTTCCATTTCGTTCATGGTAAATCTCTCAGAACTTCGACATTAGAGTAACTATTCTTCCAGCATTATTTTTTCATTATTTGAACATTCTTTCGTCTGTTTTCATTGCCTTCAACTTTCCTCTTTTGTACCGTCTCCATATCAAGGTGGCAAATTTTAAGGAAATATTTTAATGAAATAAAATTTTTAATCCGATTCTGTATGCAGTTTTGATACCTTGGTAGAGAACTAAATTCTTACAATGATTTAGGACCATAAATATAAATAACGAGCTGTCGTTCAATTGTGGTGGAATCAAACATGAAACCTATCGTTGTGAAAAATACTGTCTTTCTACAAAGATATGAAAAGCATTTACTACAATTTCTTTAATATATCCATAGCAAATATTTACGATTTTTCATTTATACTTATAATGCTCAATGTATACTATATCAATATTTGGGACATGCGTAAAATATCGGAAAATATGGCCTCAAATAATTTAATTTTTCGCCAACTTATGTTACTGTCATTAGATTTTTATTTGAAGTAAATTTAAAATGTTTTCATGCTTAGTTGTTTTTGTAAATAAACAATACCATAAATTTTTTTCTTCTTAATTTTAATACTTTCTTTAATATTTTTTGAATTCTCATTAAATATCCACCAAGTAAGTAATGTGGTGTCAATTTTGACACAGCCTGACGGTCGAATCCTGTTTATAAAGCCGTTGCAGGGCTGTTTAATACTTACCCCGTAAGCTGCTTTGCGGGATGACTTTTTGATAGATGGTGCGCCATATCACCTTGTCGAGGAGGAAACTGAAAAATACCCATCCCGACAGGTAGAAAACTAAAGAGTAATATACATCGCCATAAGTTTAAAGCTGGCTGTAATCAAACCCGAAACCTTATACTTCGACGATCGATGTCAGGCACTAAGCCATCTGTGAATATTTGCTGTAAAATCGGGCCGAATATTCTTGATTAATAGGGCTTAACACATGCATTCTAGGCTTATGTGTTGACATCGATTAGAGGAACGTTGTAAGATCTTTTAATATACACCTCGTAAATTACCTTCTTCGAGGGCTTTTTTCGAATATCTTGCCTGTATTCACATGTGGCAAGGGAGAAATCTAGGAAAACTCCCAAGCACCCACCCAACCTCTAACACACTATTCCATTAGTGTCTGGCATCGAACATGGGACTTATCTCTCTGAAGATCATTGCCCTACCACTCGGCCTCGCTAAGCTCTCTCATCCTTCTCTACGAAGCTGACATCACTTATTGCCACTGTAAGAAAACTTAATGATCATCATATGGTTATACTCCCGCAAGGACTATTTCATGGATAGGCCATATTCATGTATCAGAAGTAAAATAAAACGGAAACTCCCTAAATGCCTCAAATATGCATCCAAAATGTAGGAGCGCAACACCCATCTCGAGATACTCAACAGTGGCTGGTATCGAGCCCGGGACCTTATGCGAAGAGCGTTACCCACCCCACCAGACCACAGAAAGCCCATGATTTTATTCATATTATTGAATAGACCCAATAAATAATCTTCTATATATATATATATGTGTGTGTGTGTGTGTACAGAATATTATTTTAAGAATTTGATTATTATAATTCTCTGTGAGTCAGTTTCACAAATTTTGCGGCTCTAATGAACCGTGAATCCATAGATTTGTAAAAATATAACAAATGTGACATTAAAAAATGTAATGTTATACAAAAACGAAATATTAATTCTACTTTGGACGGTACATTGTATGTATTATTTGCACAATATAACGCTGGATACTTTTATTTAATATAAAATATTAATGATAAAAAATCTAAAATTGGTTGTCTTTTTATATGTGACGAAGATTTTCTTGTAAATTTGTAAAATGTAATAATTAATATTTATAATAGTACAATAATATATTAATTTTATATATTATAGAAAATTTGTTATCTATAATATGATTAGTTTCTGATTCGTTTATAATCAACACTGCCTACAAGTTTAATAAAAGCATCCCTTAATGATAGTATTTAACATACTCAGTATTTTTTTTTTTTTTTTTTTTTTTTTTGAACGGGGAAAAATATCAATCTTGAATACAACGAAAAAGTTTGCAACGAAACTCTTTAGAAATCACTTTTTTCCGGAAAATCGCTCCCTACATTTTTTGTGTTCTATTAGCTCTAAATATCATGATGGAAAGAAAATTTCGAAGTTCTCGTTAAAGTGACCCCGTACGCTGCCCAGGGGAGGGAGAAGAGTTGTTCTTACTCCCCCTCAAAGTTCTTATCACTGGCTTTTCCCATAATTTTAACGATTTTGGGACTGACGGACATTTTGTTTCCATGTTTACACTAGTGTCGTATGACAAAACGCTCCGCTTTGGCAGAGTGACGGATTTCCGGCCATCAATTTTCATTGATAGCTTTTTCACTGACATTTATAGAAAGGGATTTGAGAGTGAAAATGAGGAAACAGGCAGATCATGTGTCATTTTGCATTTTCCTTTTGTCAACGCCGCTCCGAGCAGTCAACTGTTTTTTTCTTTTGCTTCACTGTTTTCAAGGATCTTTTCGAAATGATCAATAAAAAAAGCATTGGAAATCACAGATTTAAATTGTAGTGTTCAATTTACTTTCATATTTATCCGCTGTTGGCAATGCTCTTTCAGTTATGCATTTTTAATTTTTTAATTGCACACTACAATGTTTAAATTATTTACCAATCCAGGATGCGAGTGATCTTGTTTATTCATGCAGAATTCATCCATTGTCAATGGTTATAATATATATATATATATATATATATATATTTAATATAATTAAAGAGATATTTCACACACACATAAATCTGTTTTATTTACAACAACTACAAAAATCTTTTTATACAGGCAGTTTAGAAGAAATCTCCCTTGTTTAGATCCTACTGTTTTTTTTTTAATATATTAAGGTATATTTATTTATTTATAAATAACAT
>JAPDSC010162930.1:292-13342 GCA_026290005.1 Latrodectus geometricus
AAAAAAAAAAAAAAAAAAAAAAAAAAAAACGAAATTAGGATTTAATTCAAGTAACTCGCACTAAAACACACGAAAGGAAACTACAAAATGGCTTTAACTTGAGGCATAACTTTATACAATTTTAGAATCGCAGAAAAGCTAAAGTTGTTTATTTATCAAATGACAGAAGAAGCGATTGATGGAGAGCAGATGATATTACTGGATCAACATCATGGAGATTCATGAAAAGAAACCAGATTCTTTCTGTGAGAGAAAACTAAACACAAAATATGGAGATTTTAAGTGATTCATTTACCTCAAGAGAAGTGTGTCTGCGCTTTGACGAAGATTAAAGAGTTTTTTCTCAGTACATGCATTAGATATACACTACTGGCCATTAAAATTGCTACACCAAGGAGGCGACATGCTACAGACGTGAAATTTATACGAAAGGAAGAAGGTGCAGTGATATGCAAATGATTAGCTTTTCAGCGCATTCAGACAAAGCAGGCGCCAGTAGCGACACCTACATTGTGTTTAAATGAGGAAATTGTTCAGCCGGTTCCTCATACACAAATTGCATTTGAACGTTGTTGCCTGGTGAAAAAATGTTGTGATGTCTCGTGTAAGAAGGAGAAATGCGTACCAGCACGTTTCTGACTTTGATAAAGGTCGAATTGTAGCGTACCGGGATTGCGGTTTATCTTATCGCAGTATTGCTGCTCGCGTCGGTCGAGATCCAATGACTGTTAGCAGAATATGGAATCGATGGGTTCAGGACGGTAATACGGAACGCCATCACGCCATCTCAACGGCCACCTATCACTATCAGCCAAGAAACAGGCATATTATCCGCATGGCCGTAATGGATCGTGCAACCACGTCACGAGCCGTGAGTCAAGAAACGGGTTCGTTTGGAAGACAACAAGTGTCTGCACGAACAGTTCGACGACGTTTGCAGCAGCATGGACTCTCAGCTCGGAGCCCATGGCTGCGTCATAGACAAGAGCGCCTTCAATGGTGTGGTCAACGACAAACCTGGGCGCACGAATGGCGATCGGAGCATAAGACAACACCATTTTAAAAAATATTTTTCTTAAAAAAATGTTTTTATAATAAAATTATCACCTTGATCAGTTAAAAGTGTATTTCATATAATAAATGGTAAAATAAATACTTATCAAAGTATTTATATATTGGATTTTTGTTAAATTAATGATGGTTTTTGAACATGAAAATTTTGAAAATTTCAATGCACAATGTGAATGTGGCCAAAATTATTCTTCAAATATTTCAAAATTTCAACTTTTTATAATGAAAATAATAACAGAAATTGCATTATTCATTCATTTTAAGTTAAATACAGCCTTTAATTTCAATATAGATTGATTACTTATCCACTTATAGCAAATTGTTAGAGTATGATAATCATGTGGTTATTTATATCTCACGTAATGTCTATATCAGTGTTTCTCAACCTTTTAGTATTCACGGCCAATTTTCAATCATAATTTTCTTCGTGCCCCCCTCCCCTCCGCATACAATAAAATATATGCAATAATAATGTATTTTGAGTATTTTGGCGCTAAACCTACACTACAACCTTAATTTTAAACTTTACAAATTACCAAGAATACCGAAATTTATTGACATTTTGCAACACCGATCCTCAGCATTGAAAAAACAAGAATTCTATGCTTTTTTATTGCTCTTGCGTTCCGCCATGTCGGGCATTCTCACGGTTTCGCGAGAAGTTTCAATTTATCTGGAATTTGTGTGGTCAGCAAAAAATTAAGATAGAAGAGTGCGCAAATGTGAACAAATGTTTTCTCATAGGGAGAAGGAGAAAGTTCTATGACGCCAATTTCAATTCCAGACAATCTCATTCGAGTCGATCCTTCTATCGCTATTGAATCTATTCTGAATGTGTATATTATATATATTTTCGTGAAATTGCAATTCACCGAATTAAATATTCACGGCAGCAGACTTATGCAGAATCATGGATAAATTTTGAAGCGGGCATAAACGAACATTAGAAAATAGACAATCATCAACAAGTACACAGATTAACGTGGTTCCGAAAATAAAAATCAAGAAAATATTCTCAAGAATACTTAAATTTTGGGTTCACTAGTACTGAAGTAAATGAAGAAGAAAGGCCCCTGTGTATCATTTGCTCAAAAATGTTGGCGGCAGACAGCATGAAACCTAATAAACTTAAACGACATTTGGAAACGCTTCATAGTGAGTACGTAAACAAACCCAGAGAATTCTTCGAATTAAAATTAAAATCATATGAAAAGCAAAAATCATTGTTTAAAAAAACTTTGTGAATGAAAAAGCTTTAATTGTCTCTTACTAAGTTTCATATAAAATAGCCAGATGTAAAAACCTTCACACCATTGGTGAAGAGCTTATTTTGCCAGCCGCGATTGATATTGAGGAAATTATGTTTGGAGATAATTTTGCAAAACAAATTCAGTCTATACCTCTTTCAAATGATACTGTTGCCCGTCGAATTGCTGATATAGCTGAAGATGTGGAGAGTCAGCTTTTGTCGAAGTTGATTTACAAATTGTTTTCAATACAACTCGATGAGGCAACAGATAGTAATAAAGATGCTCATTTCATTGCCTATGTTAGAATTTGTGATGATTTGTCAGTAGTAGAAGAATTACTTTTCTGCAAACCAATAGAATTCAAAGCAACAGCACTCGCTTTATTTGCTATCTTAAATGATTTTATGAACGAGGCAAACATAGAATGGAAAAATTGCGTTGGATTATGCACGGATGGTGCTCATTCTATGTCAGGAAGATTCCAAAGTATTCAAGCACTTGTGAAACAAAAATCGCTACAGTGCGTCTGGACACATTGCATGATCCACAGAGAAGCTTTGGCTTCCAAAGAAATGAGTCCTGGTTTGAATATTGTGTTAACAACGGTTGTAATCGTAGTAAATTATATAAAAATGAGACCCCTTGAAATCAAGAATCTTTTCCTCACTTTGTAAAGACATGGGTGCAGTACATTCCGTGTTACTATTTTACTGCGAGGCAAGATGGTTATCACGAGGGAAATTTTTGCAACGTGTTAATGAATTAACAGAAGAAATCGCAGTTTTCCTATAAGAGGAAAACAGACCGGAAGCTGAGAATTTTCGCGATAGTTCATTTGTGTTGAAATTGAGCTATTTGAGTTTATTTGTGTTGAAATATGTCGACATATTCGAAATTAAATAACTTGAATCTTCAACTGCAAGGAGCAAATACACATATATTGGATACGAGTGATAAAGTCAATGCTTTTTGTAGGAAATTGGAATTGTGGAGTAGAAATTTAAAGCAAGAAAACTTAACAATGTTTGCAAATTTGAATGATTGTATTAAAACTTACAAGTCTGAAGAACAACATGCAAAAGTTGTTTTTGTAACCATTAAAAATCATTTAGCAATGCTAGCAAAGAATTTTATAAAGTACTTTCTTGCTGACGACAAACTGATATCAAGTTACAAGTGGGTGAGGGATCCATTTCAAAATATTCCCGAAGGACTCTCAATCTAAGAGGAAGAAACCTTCATAGACTTCACAGCAAGCGGCGAAACCAAAAAACAATTTAGTAATAAATCAATCTTTGAATTTTGGGCAGGAGTGGATAATGAGTTTTCTGCACTAAAAACAAGGGCATTTCGCATTCTACTACCATTTTCAACATCTTACCTTTGAGAAACTGGATTTTCTGCGGCGGCTTATTTGAAGACAAAATATAGATCTCAGCTAAATACAGAAAAAGAACTGAGAGTGTCTATTTCTAATATTAAAACCTCCTTCGAAAAACTTTGCTCTGAAAGACAGGCCAAAGGAAGTCACTAATTATTAAATTTGTTTTTAATTTAGTAAAATCATTTAATTTAATAAGTTAAGTATTAAATTATGTCGAAATATAATTTGTTTTGTATGTGTGTGCGTGTTTTTACCTTTCAGTCACTTAATAAATTTTTTTAAATATCATTTTCTCTTGGATATGCTCGCGCCCCTTCATTAGTATATTCGGGTCCCCTTAGGGGGGCGCGTCCCACAGGTTGAGAATTACTGGTCTTTATTAAAACCTGGAAGAGATATCCGAACATTTAGTATTTTCTGACCATGGGGAAAGTACATTTTTTGCTAAATTTCTTTGCTTAAGTATGACATAACAACATACTAAGGCTAAAAATAAAATTTCAAATATTTTATTTAAAGTTTAGAATAGTATAAAACGATAACACGTTAATAGTTTCAGAGCATATGACAACACCATTATAGGAAATATTTTTCTTGAAAAAATGTTTTTATAATAAATTTATCACCTTGATCAGTTAAAAGTGTATTTCATATAATAAATGGACCCATCAAAGTATTTATATATTGGATTTTTGTTAAATTGAAGACAGTTTTTGTACATGAAAATTTTGAAAAATTCAATGCACAATGTGAATATGGCCAAAACTATTCTTCAAATTTTTTAAAATTTCAACTTTTTATAATGAAAATAATAACAGAAATAGCATTATTCATTCATTTTATGTTGAATGCAGCCATTAATTTTAATATAGATTGATTAGTTATCCACTTATAGCAAATTGTTAGGGTATCATAATCGTGTGGTTATTTAAATCTCACTTATTGTCTATATTAAAACCTGGAAGATACATCCGTACATTTAGTATTTTCTAACCATGGAGAAAGTACATTTTTGGGTAAATTTCTTTGCTTAAGTATGACATAACAACATACTAAGGCTAGAAATGAAATTTCAAATACTTTATTTAAAGTTTAGAATAGTATAAAACGATAACACGTTAATAGTTTCAGAGCATACGACAACACCATTTTAAAAATATTTTTCTTGAAAAAATGTTTTTATAATAAATTTATCACCTTGATCAGTTAAACGTGTATTTAATATAATAAATAGACCCATCAAATTATTATATATTGGATTTTCGTTAAATTCAAAAGAGTGTTTGTACATGAAAATATTGCAAATTTCAATGCACAATGTGAATATACGAAAATGATTCTTCTAATTTTTAAAAATTTCAACTTTTATAATGAAAATTATAACAGAAATTGCATTATTCATTCATTTTAAAATAAATGCAGCATTTAATTTAAATATAGATTGATTAATTATCCACTTATAGCAAAATGTTCGAGTATCATGATCGTGTTGTTATTTATATCTCACCTATAGTCTATATTAAAACCAGGAAGAGACATCCGTACATTTAGTATTTTCTGACCATAGGGAAAGTACATTTTTGGCTTAATTTCTTTGCTTAAATATGTCACAAAAACATACTAGATCTAGAAATAAAATTTCAAATATTTTATTTAAAGTTTAGAATAGTATAAAACGATAACACGTTAATAGTTTCGGAGCATAAGACAACAACATTATAAAAATATTTTTCTTAATAAAATGTTTTTATAATAAATTTATCACCTTCATCAATTAAAAGTGTATTTCATGTAATAAATGGACCCATCAAAATATTTATATAATTGATTTTTGTTAAATTAATGACAGTTTTTGTACATGAAAATTTTGCAAAATTCAATGCACAAAGTGAATATGGCCAAAGTTTTTCTTCTAAGTTTTCAAAATTTCAACTTTTTATAATGAAAATAATAACCGAAATTGCATTACTCATTCACTTTATGTTAAATGCAGCCTTTAATTTCAATATAGATTGATCAGTTATGCACTTATAACAAATTGTTAGAGTATCATAATCGTGTGGTTATTTATATTTGACGTATTGTCTATATTAAAACCTGGAAGAGACATCCGTACTTTTAGTATTTTCTGAAAATGAGGAAAGTAAATTTTTGGCTAAATTTCTTTGATTAAATATGTCACAAAAACATACTAGGCCTAGAAATAAAATTTCAAATATTTTACTTAAAGTTTAGAATAGTAAAAAACGATAACAGTTAATAGTTTCGGAGCATAAGAAAAAATATTTTTCTTAAAAAAATGTATTTATAATAAATTTTTCACCTTGATCAGTTAAAAGTGTATTTCATGTAATAAATGGACCCATCAAAATATTTATATAATTGATTTTTGTTAAATTGATGACAGTTTTTGTACATGAAAATTTTGAAAAATTGAATACACAATGTAAATGTGGCCAAAGTATTTCTTCTAATTTTTCTAAATTTCAACTTTTTATAATGAAAATAATAACAGAAATTGCATTACTCATTCATTTTAAGTTAAATGCAGCATTTAATGTAAATATAGATTGATTAGTTATCCACTTATAGCAAATTGTTCGAGTATCATGATCGTCTATTTTTTTTCTCACGTATTGTCTATATTAAAACCTGGAAGAGACATGCGTACATTTAGTATTTTCTGACCATGGGGAAAGTACATTTTTAGCTAAATTTATTTTCTTAAATATATCACAACAACATACTTAGCCTAGAAATAAAATTTCAAATATTTTATTTAAAGTTTAGAATCGTATAAAACGATAACACGTTAATAGTTTCTGAGCATAAGACGACACCATTAGAAAAAATATTTTTCTTAAAAAAATATTTTTATAATAAATTTATCACCTTCATCAGTTAAAAGTGTATTTCATGTAATAAATGGACCCATCAAAATATTTATATAATTGATTTTTGTTAAATTAATGACAGTTTTTGTACATGAAAATTTTGCAAAATTCAATGCACTATGTGAATATTGCCAAAGTTTTTCTTCTAATTTTTCGAAATTTCAACCTTTTATAATGAAAATAATAACAGAAATTGCATTACTCATTCATTTTAAGTTAAATGCAGCATTTAATTTAAATATAGATTGATTAGTTATCCACTTATAGCAAATTGTTCGAGTATCATGATCATCTATTTACTTTTTTCTCACGTATTTTCTATATTAAAACCTGGAAGAGACATGCGTACATTTAGTATTTTCTGACCATGGGGAAAGTACATTTTTGGCTAAATGTATTTGCCTAAATATATCACAACAACATACTTAGCCTAGAAATAAAATTTCAAATATTTTACTTAAAGTTTAGAATCGTATAAAACGATAACACGTTAATAGTTTCGGAGCATAAGACAACACCATTAGAAAAAATATTTTTCTTAAAAAAATATTTTTATAATAAATTTATCACCTTGATCAGTTAAAAGTGTATTTCATGTAATAAATGGACCCATCAAAATATTTATATAATTGATTTTTGTTAAATTAATGACAGTTTTTGTACATGAAAATTTTGCAAAATTCAATGCACTATGTGAATATTGCAAAAGTTTTTCTTCTAATTTTTCGAAATTTAAACTTTTTATAATGAAAATAATATCAGAAATTGCATTACTCATTCCTTTTATGTTGAATGCAGCCATTAATTTTAATATAGATTGATTAGTTATCCACTTATACCAAATTGTTCGACTGTCTCGATAGTGTAGTTATTTATATCTCACCTATTGTCTATATTAAAACCTGGAAGAGACATCCGTATATTTAGTATTTTCTGACCATGGGAAAAGTACATTTTTGGCTACATTTCTTTGCTTAAATATGCCACAACAACATACTAAGCCAAGCAATAAAATTTATAATATTTTATTTAAAGTTTGGAATAGTATAAATCGAAAACACATTAATAGTTTCGGAGCATAAGACAACACCATAATAAAAAATATCTTTCTTAAAAAAATGTTTTTTTAATAAATTTATCACCTTGATCAGTTAAAAGTGTATTTCATATAATAAATGGACACATCAAAGTATTTATATAGTGGAGTTTTGTTAAATTGATGACAGTTTTTGTACATGAAAATTTTGAAAAATTCAATACACAATGTGAATGTGGCCAAAGTTTTTCTTCTAATTTTTCTAAATTTCAACTTTTTATAATGAAAATAATAACAGAAATTGCATTACTCATTCATTTTAAGTTAAATGCAGCATTTAATGTAAATATAGATTGATTCGGTATCCACTTATAGCAAATTGTTCGAGTATCTTGATCGTGTAGTTATTTATATCTCACCTATTGTCTATATTAAAACCTGAAAGAGACATCCGTACATTTAGTATTTTCTGACCATGGGTAAAGTACATTTTTGGCTAAATTTCATTGCTTAAATATGTCACAACAACATACCAAGCCTAGAAATAAAATTTTAAATATTTTATTTAAAGTTTAGAATCGTTAAAAACGATAACACGTTAATAGTTTCGGAGCATAAGACAACACAATTATAAAAAATATCTTTCTTAAAAAAATGTTTTTGTAATAACTTTATCACCTTGATCAGTCAAAAGTGTATTTCATGTAATAAATGGACCCATCAAAATATTTATATAATTGATTTTTGTTAAATTAATTACAGTTTTTGTACATGAAAATTTTGCAAAATTCAATGCACTATGTGAATATGGCCAAAGTTTTTCTGCTAATTTTTCAAAATTTAAACTTTTTATAATGAAAATAATAACAGAAATTACATTACTCATTCATTTTAAGTTAAATGCAGCATTTAATTTAAATATAGATTGATTAGTTATCCACTTATAGCAAGTTGTTCGAGTATCTTGATTGTGTGGTTATTTATATCTCACCAATGGTCTATATTAAAACCTGGAAGAGTCTTCCGTACATTTAGTATTTTCTGACTATGGGGAAAGTACATTTTAGCTAAATTTCTTTGCTTAAATATGTCACAATAACATACCAAGCCTAGAAATAAAATTTCAAATATTTTATTTTAAGTTTTGAATAGTACAAAACAATAACACGTTAATAGTTTCGGAGCATAAGACAACACCATTAGAAAAAATATTTTTCTTAAAAAAATGTTTTTATAATAAAGTTATCACCTTGATCAGTTAAAAATGTGTTTTATATAATAAATTGACCCAAAAAAGTATTTATATAAAGGATTTTTGTTAAATTAATGGCAGTTTTTATACATGAAAATTTTGCAAAATTCAATGCACAATGTGAATATGGATAAAGTTATCCTTCTAATTTTTCAGAATTTTAACTTTTTATAATGAAAATAATAACAGAAATTGCATTACTCATTCATTTTAAGTTAAATGCAGCATTTAATTTAAATATAGATTGATTAGTTATCCACTTATAGCAAATTGTTCGAGTATCATGATCGTCTATTTACTTTTTTCTCACGTATCGTCTATATTAAAACCTGGAAGAGACGTGCGTACATTTAGTATTTTCTGACCATGGGGAAAGTACATTTTTGGCTAAATTTATTTGCTTAAATATATCACAACAACATACTTAGCCTAGAAATAAACTTTCAAATATTTTATTTAAAGTTTAGAATCGTATAAAACGATAACACGTTAATAGTTTCGGAGCATAAGACAACACCATTAGAAAAAATATTTTTCTTAAAAAAATATTTTTATAATAAATTTATCACCTTGATCAGTTAAAAGTGTATTTCATGTAATAAATGGACCCATCAAAATATTTATATAATTGATTTTTGTTAAATTAATGACAGTTTTTGTACATGAAAATTTTGCAAAATTCAATGCACTATGTGAATATTGCCAAAGTTTTTCTTCTAATTTTTCGAAATTTCAACTTTTTATAATGAAAATAATAACAGAAATTGCATTACTCATTCATTTTAAGTTAAATGCAGCATTTAATTTAAATATAGATTGATTAGTTATCCACTTATACGAAATTGTTCGAGTATCTTGATCGTGTGGTTATTTATATCTCACCTATTGTCTATATTAAAACCTGGAAGAGACATCCGTACATTTAGTATTTTCTGACCATGGGGAAAGTACATTTTTGGATAAATTAATTTGCTTAAATATGGCACAACAACATACTAAACCTAGAAATAAAATTTCAAATATTTTATTCAAAGTTTAGAATCGTATAAAACGATAACACATTAATGGTTTCGGAGCATAAGACAACACCATTATAAAAAATATTTTTTTTAATAAAATGTTTTTATAATAAATTTATCAACTTGATCAGTTAAAAGTGTATTTCATGTAATAAATGGACATTAAAATATTTATATAATTGATTTTTGTTAAATTAATGACAGTTTTTGTACATGAAAATTTTGCAAAATTCAATGCACAATGTGAATATGGACAAAGTTTTTCTTCTAATTTTTCAAAATTTCAACTTTTTATAATGAAAATAATAACAGAAATTGCATTACTCATTCACTTTAAGTTAAATGCAGCCTTTAATTTCAATATAGATTGATCAGTTATGCACTTATAACAAATTGTTAGAGTATCATAATCGTGTGGTTATTTATATTTGACGTATTGTTTATATTAAAACCTGTAACAGACATCCGTACATTTAGTATTTTCTGACTATGAGGAAAGTACAATTTTGGCTTAATTTTTTTTTGCTTAAATATGTCACAAAAACATACTAGGCCTAGAAATAAAATTTCAAATATTTTACTTAAAGTTTAGAATAGTAAAAAACGATACACGTTAATAGTTTCGGAGCATAAGAAAAAATATTTTTCTTAAAAAAATGTATTTATAATAAATTTTTCACCTTGATCAGTTAAAAGTGTATTTCATGTAATAAATGGACACATTAAAATATTTATATAATTAATTTTTGTTAAATTAATGACAGTTTTTGTACATGAAAGTTTTGCCAAATTCAATGCACTATGTGAATATGGCCAAAGTTTTTCTTCTAATTTTTCGAAATTTCAACTTTTTATAATGAAAATAATAACAGAAATTGCATTACTTATTCATTTTAAGTTAAATGCAGCATTTAATTTAAATATAGATCTATTAGTTATCCACTTATAGCAAATTGTTCGAGTATCATGATCGTCTATTTACTTTTTTCTCACTTATTGTCTATATTAAAACCTGGAACAGACATGCGTACATTTAGTATTTTCTTACCATGGGGAAAGTACATTTTTGGCTAAATTTATTTGCTTAAATATGTCACAACAACATACTAAACCTAGAAATAAAATTTCAAATATTTTATTTAAAGTTTAGAATAGTATAAAACGATAACACGTTAATAAATTCGGAGCATAAGACAACACCATTAGAAAAAATGTTTTTATAATAAATTTATCACCTTGATCAGTTAAAAATGTATTTTATGTAATAAATGGATCCATCAAAATATTTATATATTTGATTTTTGTTAAATTAATGACAGTTTTTGTACATGAAAAATTTGAAAAATTCAATGCACAATGTGAATATGGCCAAAGTTTTTCTTCTAATTTTTCAAAATTTCAAATTTTTATAAAGAAAATAATAACAGAAATTGCATAACGCATTCATTTTAAGTTAAATGCAGCATTTAATTTAAATACAGATTGATTAGTTATCCACTTATAGCAAATTGTTCGAGTATCATGATCGTGTGTTTATTTATTTCCACGTATTGTCTAAATTAAAACCTGGAAGAGACATGCGTACATTTAGTATTTTCTGACCATGGGGAAAGTACATTTTTGGCTAAATTTCTTTGCTTAAATATGTCAAAACAACAGTCTAGGCCTAGAAATAAAATTTCAAATATTTTATTTAAAGTTTAGAATAGTATAAAACGATAACAAGTTATAAGTTTCGGAGCATTAGACAACACCATTATAAAAAATATTTTTCTTAAAAAAATGTTTTTATAATAAAGTTATCACCTTGATCAGTTAAAAGTGTATTTCATATAATAAATGGACCAATCAAAATATTTATATATTTGATTTTTGTTAAATTAATGACAGTTTTTGTACATGAAAATTTTGCAAAATTCAATGCGCAATGTGAATATGGCCTAAGTTTTTTTCTAATTTTTCAAAATTTCCACTTTTTATAATAAAAATAAGAACAGAAAATGCATTACTCATTCATTTTAAGTTAAATGCAGCATTTAATTTAAATATAGATTGATTAGTTATCCACTTATAGCAAATTGTTCGAGTATCATGATCGTGTGGTTATTTATTTCCACCAATTGTCTATATTAAAACCTGGAAGAGACATCCGTACATTTAGTATTTTTTGACCATGGGGAAAGTACATTTTTTGTTAAATTTCTTTGCTTATATTTGTCACAACAACATACTAAGCCTAGAAATAAAATTTCAAATATTTTATTTAAAGTTTAGAATAGTAAAAATCGATAACTCGTTAATAGTTTCGGAGCATAAAACAACACCATTAGGAAAAATATTTTTCTTAAAAAAATGTTTTTATAATAAATTTATCACCTTGATCAGTTAAAAATGTATTTCATGTAATAAATGGACCCATCAAAATATTTATATAATTGATTTTTGTTAAATTAATGACAGTTTTTGTACATGAACATTTTACAAAATGCAATGCACTATGTGAATAAGGCCAAAGTTTTTCTTTTAATTTTTCAAAATTTCAACTTTTTATAATGAAAATAATAACAGACGTTGCATTACTCATTCATTTTAAGTTAAATGCAGCATTTAATTTAAATATAGATTGATTAGTTATCCACTTTTAGCAAATTGTTAGAGTATCATGATCGTGTGGTTATTTATATCTCACCAATTGTCTATATTAAAACCTGGAAGAGACATCCGTACATTTAGTATTTTCTGACCATGGGGAAAGTACATTTTTTGTTAAATTTCTTTGCTTAAATTTGTCACAACAACATACTAAGCCTAGAAATAAAATTTCAAATATTTTATATAAAATTTAGAATAGTATAATACGATAACAAGTTATAAGTTTCGGAGCATAAGACAACACCATTATAAAAAATATTTTTCTTAAAAAAATGTTTTTATAATATATTGATCACCTTGATCAGTTAAAAGTGTATTTCATGTAAAAAATATACCCATCAAAATATTTATATAATTGATTTTTGTTAAGTTAATGACAGTTTTTGTACATGAAATATTTACAAAATGCAATGCACTGTGTGAATATGGCCAAAGTTTTTCTTCCAATTTTTCAAAATTTCCACTTTTTATAATGTAAATAATAACAGAAAT
>JAPDSC010162935.1:0-10810 GCA_026290005.1 Latrodectus geometricus
CTTAATCTCGGGGAGATTTAAAAAAGGTTGTTTCGTGGGTGGAGGAGCTGCTTCAAGAACAGAATGAATTCTTCTCTCTTTTTTTTTTGCCTTCGCTTTTTTTTTGTCTCCCCTGCCAAATGCACATTCTTAGGGTGGCAGATCACGCTGGAAGACCCTGGACTTCCTCGTGAAGGAATTTCTGGAAATTACATTACCATACCCGTAAGAAAATGCAAGATGGAGAAGAAAAGAGAGGGAAAAAATTAGAACCCACCCACAAAAGAGGGTTTTTTTTTGTTTCAGAAGTACTGTTCTCATATCTTCCCTGCCTTATTGGTGCGGTAAATTCTTCATGCTAATAAATCCATGACCCTACACCATGGATTTAGACTTTTAAAGAAATAACTGACACCTGCATAAACTTGTTGAACATTTTTTGGGATATTTACATTAGTTTTTTCCCTCCACTTTTGAGATATCTTCACATGGAAAAGGAAAATACATAGATATTTATATATGCGTATTTTATGAATTAAAGTCATGGTTTCTTTTTATTTGATATAGATTTCCCAGACTTTTTTAATTCAGTTAAAAAAATATGTGGTATAAACTATGGTTAAAGCAAAAGTTTTTTATAAAAAGTGTCATAAAATTTATAAAATTTTACTTTTACACAATAGCGACACATCTGAAATACTTAAAGATGGGTTTAAAGAATTTCAAGCAAGTTAATTTAGAACATTAGGCACTTTTGTGTTTGTGTCCATACACAAAACAGATGAAGTTTGAGAAGTTTCCAAACAAAGACATTAAAGTTTGCAATAAAAAACTTCTTCCAAACAAAATATTTCTATAAACATTGACTTTAATCAGTATTCAAATACAAATATGTCATTTAAAAAAAAATCAGAATTTGAACGGAGGGAAGAATATTTAACACTGTACTCCCTCCCCCATTCACACACATAGAAAAAAATTCATTGCCATTTCTAAACTTAACATATTACAAAACCATTGAAGGAATTTCGCAAGGTAGTATAGTCTCTCGCATGTTTACAAAGGCCAAACATGAGATGGCTGCTATGAAAGTCTGTATGATTGCAGTTTCTGTCTATTTTCAAATCGGATTATGTTTTTGTAATATGATTTAGGGAATTTTCCTGCTTGTCAAGCATTCAGTTATCATTTGGTATAAGAAAAATAAGAGAGCAGTATTTTTGCATTGAAAGACGAGTGTTTATCTCTCCAGAAGAACTCAGTACGTTTAGCAGGAGATGTACGCATTGTTCAATATTGAGATTCTCAATGATTATCAGAACAAATTCAAATGAGAATAAAAGTATTAAAAGATGAACAAATACCAGCTTTAATAGTTCATTCAGTTGAATGGCTCACAATAAAACCTACTCAACTCAATGCGTTTAGCCCGAGATGTACCTATTGATCAACGTTCAAATTCTTCATAATTGCCTGAACAAACAAATTCAAATGATAACAAAAGGTATGAAAAGATAAACAAATACCAGCTTAAATAGTTCAATCAGATGAACGGCTCACGGATGATGTACGGCTGTATGCTCACACAATCAGATGTACGGCTGTATGGAATTACAAATAGAGGTTAACAGATAGAATAAAGGAATCCGTTGTTATACACAATGTGTATAAAGTTCAGCTGTGTCTGCAGTGGGCATTTGTGTCTATTGCATCAAGAAGATGTTCAGAGACAAATTATATTTTGTTGTTCAAAAATCACTAAGCCTAATGAACAGTTTGGTGAAATGCCAGGTGGGAGTAAAGGTATTTTGGGGGATTATTCCCTTAAAAAGTTCTCTGACGCAGTGATATCCAAAGATTGACCTAAAGATTCGTATGTAACCCAGTGAATGAATTTTCAAGAGAGAACATCATACTTATAATAATGGTTTGCGTTTACACATAAATTCTTTCAAGGTTGTCTGAGATAGTGTTTTTCAACAAAACAATGCAAAACAACATACTGATATATATATATATATATATATATATATATATATATATATATATATACCATTTTATATTAGACACTGTTTTTTTTAAATAAATAAAAGAATGTTTTTTATCCGTGATTTTTATAAATAATCTATGTTTTATATCCATGGTAATAATAGATTTTCTTCAAAAAACTTTTAAAAAAATCAGATATCTAGAAAAAATAGCAAAACACTTTCAGGACGAAATTTTTTCTTGATATATTTAAAAAGAAAATTTTATTTCGATAAGGAGGCGAGTTGACCTTTTACAGATAATATTATATTCTATATAAATTATATAATCTTATATAAAGTTGCGTATTAAATGAATACATTTCCAGTTTCAATTTAAATATATTTCTTTATAATCTTACCCTGTGGATAATCTCGCCATGTGGATATTCGGACACTTCTTTATTTTGAAATTTTAACTTTACGATGACCTTTCAATTTATATAGAAATTTATATTTTTATTTATATATATAAGGCATATAATGAAAGTAATATATGCTTAGAACATTTTAAGGAGAAAATTTCATTGTGATTATTTTAAATCTTATAAACCATAATATTCTTTTAAATCAAAATAATATAAATGTGCCTCAAGCTACATGTGAAAGTACATAGCGTTTTTGAAAATGATAACAATCAATGAAATATTCAAAAGTATTTACGAGATAATATTGTAAAATTTTTTAAACGACTGGTGTTTGTTACAAGAAAAATATACATGTTTCGACATGTTGCTTGTCATTTACATTGAAACATTGTCATAAACTATAAAACAGTTAAAAATTAAAAAATTCTGGTTTTCTATCCTTTATCCGTCACCATTTGAATAACATATACAATTCATATTTTAAAACATCCTTGAAATATCTTTTGTTAAAAAC
This sequence comes from Latrodectus geometricus, assembly GCA_026290005.1. Lineage (NCBI taxonomy): Eukaryota > Metazoa > Arthropoda > Arachnida > Araneae > Theridiidae > Latrodectus > Latrodectus geometricus. The sequence continues at coordinate 2,889 of JAPDSC010162935.1, forward strand.
AACATCATTAATCTGAATTGTTGAATGTTTGGAGAAATAAATCTAGCCATAATACGGCAAAACTAAATTCCTAAATTTGAGGACATTGTTAAATTATTTTAATATGTATAAAGCATTCTCTAAATATGTTTTTCTGGTTGTTAGGGAATTTTTCATTATTTTTCTTTAACGAATGTCGAATCTTGTTTTAGAAAAGACGATAAAGACAAAACAATTATTCCTCGAATTCGGTTAGATTACTAACTGTAATGGTTTCTAAGAAAGTTTTATCTGCTTCTAAAAAAGACTCGCATTTCATTCGATTGTTCCCATGCAAAGAATAACAAGCGCACTGGGAAGTTGAACCTATTTCTGAAGCAGCAAACATTACTGGCTTTCACCTCTATTGATGAAGTATTTCGACGTTCTTAGAAGTATGGATCATTAATTTCATTTTCCAAAACAACTCCATATTGTTTCTCTTCCGCTTTTTAGTTTTATGAGGAGGAAAATAAATATGTTACATTGGAAACGGATGAATATCGATCGAAAACAGTTCTAGAGATAAATCGGATTGGTAATTGTTCGAAAAAATAATACGGATGGACAGATATTTTTTTTTACCTAAAAATAAATAATTGATTAAAAAATCCAATTTTAAAAAATATCTGTACATTGATTGTATGGTATGGTACGATAGCAAAAGATTGACAATTATTCTGCTTAGAAAATAACTATTAACCATATATATTTTTATTTTTAAAACATACATATATATATATATATATATATATATATATATATATATATATATATACAATTAACGAGTAATTTCTACTAAATCTACGAGGTAATAAAATTTTGAATTCATGCTTAATTTTATCTGAAAAATTTAGTAAAAATATCAATTAATTTATGTGCTGAATATATCTTGTCTACATTACATTCAGTCTATATTTGACATATAAACAATGAATCATTCCAATAAGGGTAAACCTCTCTCTCTCTCTCTCACTACTTAAATGAATTTTTATTTACTTTCCATAAAAAGTGCGTACGTATTAAAGTAAAATGCAGAAAGCTCAATTAACCTGCACATTAATGGAGTAAATCAATTAATCTGCACATTAATTGATTAAATCAATAAATCTGTATATTTGCTTGATACATTTCATATTAACGGCTTATAAACTTTGTAGGTAGCAATATGATAGATTAAAAAGCATTTTTTTTTTTTTTTGTAAAAGAATTTTGAATTGCTGGAAATGAAATAGGCTCTAAATAGAGAATACGTTGCTGTCGAGAATTACTGAAACATACCAACCCTTCCGTAAATCTCATTTCTCTGCCTTACTTATGTATGGAAGCAGAAATAAAATAGACATTACATAATATTTTTTTTATTATTATTTCAATAAACGAAGGAAGTAAATAATCCACTCAGCGCCCCTCCCCCTAAGAACTCCCCCACAAGCAATAGGAAAAGAGAGAACTCGCAAATAACCATAAAACTTTTAGTTGCACAAAGAGCCCTCATAAAAATACACTTTTAGCTTGTTACACAAAGTTCCCATAATGCACCACGCTACATTTATCTATCGAAATTCATCGATTTTCAAAGAAAAGACGATGGAGGGGGAAGTAGGAGTAAAATAAAAAAAAAAAATTCAAAACGGCTTCGACAATTTTCGGTAGGCCACAAATAACTCTTTTATGTATGAATGATAACCAATAATTTCTCCAGTAAAATAATGAAAAAAATGGGAAAGGAAAAAGGGGGGAATATTGTATCCTATTACCAATAAAGCTATTCTTCCCCCCCCCCTTCCTCTTCCCGTTTAGTGCTGAGTGGGTAAGAGTGGAGATGGGGTGGTTGGATGGGGGCTTTCGATATAAGAATGACGTACGACCCTCTTGGGAACCCATGAAAGTCGTTTATCATCATACATCCATCATCGTAAGGCTGTTCCAAGGAAATTGGCCTGGTTCAAAAGGGGTAAAAAAAGGAGCGGCGCACCCCCCCCCCCCAACAGATAAACGACGAAATAGCACAAGATATGAATCACATAAATTAATTTCTACATTCTCCTTATGAATTTAAAAAGGATTAAAATAATTCTTGGAAGTGTATGTGTTTATATGGAAATTTGTTTAGTGAAACTGAACATAGAAATATTTTCCCTAAAAATGATTTTTTTCCCTACAGAGGGAATATTTTCCCAACAGTGGCAGACAAAATGGTCTTCGTCGAGATTATAATTGTTTCGTGAAATTGTTAGTGACTGATATCATAAGATAGCCGTAAATTTATGGTTAATGTATCAGAAATGCACCATGTTACCACTGTGGCAAGTGTTAGGATTGTTCTTTGAAGAGGAAGATCCCAGGTTCGATCTAGGTCTCTATCACAAAAGATGATTATTGCACTTCATCTTTAAGCATATATATACATAAAGTTGAGTGCTTGAGAATCTTCAGCGATTTTTTGTTCCATGGCATATGGATAACAGCTTGATAAAGTTTGCCTTTCTGAATATTAATTTCATACTTTCAGAATTACGAAATTACACATTTATATATATACACACACACACACACACATATATATATATAATGTTTTACAAATGGCACTTAGCCAAACCCCCGCCGGTCAGGGACTGGACGAATGAAGTCAGAAAGAGCGACTTCCGTTTTTTAACTGAGCATTCCTTGAGGGTGGAAGTATGACTTATGGCTCATAGATGGCTGTACCATCTGGATTTTCCAATTAAGAATTAGTAGCCAGAGAAGACCCGAACCCTGGCTCCTAACACCATTAGAACTATTAATTTGGGATGGGAACATGTAGAAAATTGCGAGCACGACATTTTTTACGTGTCCTAGTCACCATTAGAACACGGCGGATCTGATCTTCGGTTAAGCCAGGATTCGAACTCACCATCTTCCAGTACCGAAAACGACGCCCTAACCAGCCAGGCTACCGGGACTCATAAATATTAACAAATAATCTACAATTTCTCTTCTAAAATTTTTTAATTTTAAATTTAATTGAAATTAAAGGGTTGTTAAAAAATATTTTTTATTCCCAATGTTTGATTTTCTTAAAAAAATCGTATTTTGTAAACAATAAATAACAGAGTTCTAAATAAATGACTTTAAATTCTTAATCCTCGGCACTTTTTAATTTAATTTACCCAGAATTACCTACCCTATAACAGCGCGTATAAACACGTATATATTTCTCATACCTAGTAAATACAATTTAACATAATTTGCATAACAACAGTCTAACGTAAATGCTCTCAAACCAATTGAGTTCAAAAAGACAAATTTCGCAAGCCAGTGGAAAATATTAGAGCATTATAATGGAATTCCATTTTTGCCGTTTTCAAAATGTAATCCCGTGAAGTTAACTAGCTCCTTTGCCTTGTCAGAGACGGTTACGGAGATAAATAATGAAGGGAACGCTTGCGTTGCCATCCTTTGGGGACAAATATGTAGAAGATATCGAACAAAATATTCCCCGCCGTGCTAACAAAGGAATGTTAATACAATGCAAAGGAGAATCTATAATTGGGCAAGCGGGGAATATTAATTCGACAGTAATAACTTCTATGTTCTATTTCAAAGTCTGCAATTCGATGGCGGAGAACTTTTCTGGATTGGAATTAATTTCGAGTCAACAAATCCTTGGGGGTTGTCAGATATTTAGCCCCCCCGAAGGCTTCGCGAAGTAAATGGAATGCGGGAATTGTTTGGAATTTTGAGTGGCAATACTTTTACCACATTCGCCCAGTTATTTTGTCACCGGGAAAGAATGTGTCACCAAAACCGGTTGGAGTGAAAATTCTCTTCAGCAAGGGAAAGAAATTTTAAATTTTGTGTCGGTTGTTTACAATATCAACAAAAACAAACATTTCATTTCGTTTTCTGGAATCTTTCTTTGAATGTTATTGAATCATACATATCTGGACATTTTTTTTCTTTATCACTTTGTGTCAGACATTTTTCAAGCAACCAGCTTCTGCAATGTGTAAGATTCAAAAGAAAATCATTTTAATTGAAATAGATATTTTGCTGTTTGATTAACCTATTGATGGTTATAAAAATATCAACTAATTAATTATTTTAATTCCTCTCAGGAAGGATTCTTATTAAAATAATTGATTGATTGATAAGCATTTAGTATCAACAATTTAATTTCTTGATATTAGTTACTTAAGAATTAATTTTTTAGAACATTTTATTCCAGTGATAAAAGTAAAGGAAATATGTGTTGTGTTTCTACTTTAAAATATATATTATTTTTATAACAGAGCTATAGCTATATAGTCAGCGTTCTAGTTTTCAGTTCAACAATTTATGGATGCAATTCCCCCTTCGATGTTGGATGTATAGTTTATATGTGTTTCAAATTTGTTCTAAATATTATAATTTAATTAGCATTCGTGAGCAAACAATAACTGTAGGGCTAGACGACAAAAATAATATATTATATTCATGTGATTTATTATTATTCATTGTTGATGTCAGTTATTTGAGAATATTTCAACACCGTATAGTGCTTAGATTAAGAGCTGTTGTTGTTGTTGCTATCTTATCCATTTTATCAGGTTGGTAAGTATGTACTAAAGTAATGGTATGTGTAGGAAGAAGAATGTTGATTGCCTGAACCTTGGTGTAACTGTTGCCAAGTGAAGATGTAGTCTGAGTTATTACTGTAAACTTCACCTGAGAAGGCAATACCTTAACCAGAACTGGTCTATCTTTCCTTGTATAACCTTTGAATTTTAAATTAAACATTGGGTTCAATTTATTTTCCTCCAAGCAAGCAAAATGAACATTCTGAAAATTGAAAATGGAGGGCAGTTAGTTCAATTATTTCTATGTACCATTGATGTAGAGTTGAAGCATATTAACTGTCCACGTCTCTGATTTCTCGACGTGACTCTGGACTCCAGGACAGGACGTGACGGTGGCGCAATAGCATTAAAACTAGACAATAATATTGCACTACTCATGGAAGAGAAAAGCTTCCAGACCATCCAATGAGGTTGGACTTCTACCTGTTGGTAGCGGAAGGTATTTTATTTTCCTTCTACTGCCAAAAGGAAAATCTAATGGAGGTATTCCCCTATCCGCCACCTGGGGACGCGCCTCCCAGGAGTTCAGGCTCCCCGTAAGGAGATTAAGAGCTGAACGGTGCTATAAAACATAACCTCCATGATGCATTATTGTCTTCCAATAATAACTTTTCGTAAGCAATGGACCACATTCATCTGCCCCAAGAGAGATCTCTCAATACACTCCAGCACCCACTGCTACAGGTAAAAATACAGATCGCATAATAACATCCAATACAGGTCCCAAGAACATCAGCTATTTATTTACAAAATAAAGAAATTAATATACATCCATACAGGAAAATTGCCTTCGTGCCATACAAATGGACCGTTGCTCCAAAGTCAGATTAATTGAATCTTCAATTTTTTACACCAACAACATTCTGCAATCTACTTAATTAATGTCACTTCTTGTATAAATGAAACAGATACTATACCACTACATACAGTTTTAATAATAAATAATTTTTAATAACATTAATATTTAATGACAAGTAGTTAATAATAAGTTATTTAATATCAAATAATAAAAGTATATAATAACAAGTTATTTAGTAACAAGTAATAATTTTATAACAAGTAGAAGAAAATTGTTCTCGGATTAGGCCAGGTCGATTTAGTCTTCCATTCCTTCCCTGGATCAATAAAACTGAGTACCAAGCATGTTTGGGAACTGAGAGTTTCGCGTTAGGTAGACCACACCTTACCGGGACATATGTTTCAGAACCCAGAGTCCTCGGTCATGAAAACACGTATGGGCAATGTAGGTTGGTGGTGGTTGGTTGGGTTTTGTGGCACAAGGTCCAAAGAGGACAAGCTGCGCCATATGGGCAATGTAGAACTTGGCACTTCGATGGGCTATCCTGCCACAAAGTTTAGTTAAGTTAGTACAAAATGTGTATATGATTTTGAGACATGGCGTATCTTTGAGGAATAAATTTTCATGGATAATGGCTGTTGACTAATGGCCGTGTACCAAACCCAGAGTTGTACTCTAACTGTTAAGTGAAAGCATTCAGGAAGAAGCCTTCAGATTTATAGAAGCAGAGATCAAGCAGAAGACTCCTAATATTTGACATGCCACCGCCAGAGATATCATTTCACTTGGAGGACATTGTGACCACGACATATTTGACTTTCTTCAGCTGACTGATGGAGACAACGGATTTTTAGTTAAGTCGAGTTTCTTATGATAATGAAAACGACCCCCTTATTAACCAGACCACAGTGGCCCACCCATGGATGAAGATGAAGATGTAAAGATCATGTGATGATGTATTCATTGCAAGACAGATAACTGTGAAACTAATATGACCGCTCTGCAAGGAAACATCTGAGTCTATGTATGCTATGCCGAGGAAACATAACAAAACTTTCTTGAGCCAGGTATATATATATATTAGGTTGGGGAAAAAGAGATCCATTATTTTTACGTGAACTTTATGTAATTTCTTTTGGATTCGCTTTGTAAAAAGGCTTTAAAACAGCTTTCATGTAGATTTTTAGGTCTTGCGCGCTACGACTGCTGACATGCGGTTAACTTCGATCATTTTTGATATTTTATAGACATTTTCGACGATGCTGTATCCACATGCGAGGTGCATCTCTAGCATCAAAAATACCCGAACGGAATCGACGAAACAAAAATTGTACGTAACTGGTTGTTATAGTCTTATATAGGACGATAAACACCATTCACAATTTTAGCCACCCGGCTATCTTTTTCACCGTTACAAGAGAAAAACGAAAATGTATCGAATTTTCTGTTTGTTGTCTTCCACTTTTAAAACCTTGTACTCGTAACTGAATGAATCAAACAAAGAACCACAAGAGGATATTTTAGTGTCAAATGTCACCTTTCCAACGAGCATAAATCTGAAATTGTTTGATAGATACCTCACGAGATATCGATGACTACAGACGTCTACCGAAAAATAATGGATTACTTTTTCCCCAAGCTAAAATATATATATAGCTGAATTCTTCTTAATCTTCCCTTCAATTCAACAGTTCAAGGATTTAATTACCGCAATGTGCGATAGTTACTGTAATAGTTTAGAATCAAGATTAAATCGTAGCCCAGAGTTAAGTAACTTTTGTGCTCGTAAAATGAACTTAGTTCAAGTAAACCAACCAAACATTATGATAGGTTATTTATGCGTTTCAGACGAATTACAAAAATTTTGTGACGTTTACTTTTCGTATTACCATGTAATAAGATTTCCTTATAAACATTCTAAGCTGCATTTCAAAACCAAAAGGGAAAAATCCAGAAAACATCTTAAAGAAGGATTTGTACTGGTTATCATAAGCAATACTAACGTCATGTAGTAGGCTAGTCTAAACATAAAGCTGTGTTGTAATATTTCCTTTTTGATGTAATGTAAAATGACTATTTAAGGGGCATTTCAGAGCTTAGAATATTTTTATATATTCAAAAAATAATAATGATAAAAAAAAAGAGAAAGTGAACCCTCCTATACAAAGAACATCTATTTTCAGCTGTTAAGTGGATTTGGATTGAACAATTTTGTTTAAACTGAAAGTAGATTTTCTTTGTATAAGAAGGGTTGCTTTCAACTTTTCTTTTATTTATTTACCATTATATATATATATATATATACTTTTTTTCTTTCTCTCTCTCTCTCTCTATATATATATATATATATATATATACTGTGGCGAAATAACAAATATTTTACTTCAAAAAGTTTTTTTTTATTATGCATAAAATCTGTATACTGTTATTTCCTATAATTACGAACAGTCTTTACAGTATTATTTTTAATAAGCGCTCTAAAATTTATCCACACAAACAAC
>JAPDSC010162939.1:0-16823 GCA_026290005.1 Latrodectus geometricus
AAACCAGATGGAGCTTGATAAATTCTCGCATTAAAATTCATGTGGTAATGCTTAAAAAAGTATCTTAAATTTTAAAACTATTTATACACTTGAAAAATAGTTCAAATGAAAATTAATAATTAATTAATTATTAATTCAATTGTAAACTGTTTTATCATTTTTTTCCTTATTTACGTATTGCATTCATTTTAGCCTCTTATATGTTAAGAGTGTTTACCTACATGAGATGCACTTATTCTATTTTATACCCTTTCATTTCCTTAAAATAAACTAGAAATGAATTTTCATTTTCGTAAAAGATAATGACCTCATTTTAAGTCTGATATATTATAGCATTTTGTAGACACTCGCAATTATGTCTTCAACGAGAAAAAAAAGTTATTAAAGCGAACGAGTAATATTCTCTTAAGGAAACAGCTTTTCTTTGTACATAGAGTGTTAAATCTTTTATCACTCAAATTGTATTCTGGTAGTTGGTTACTGATGGATTTTTGATTGTCAAACATATTTCAGTATTTGCTATATTCTAATGGAATCCTAATGAAAATAAGTCAAAACATTTTTATTTACTCTTAATAAGGAAAGTAAGTTCTCAGTTTAATTTAAAAGTTTATCCAATTCGGAAACAGAGCTTTATTTATTTCACTCTCTTTGATGATAAATATAATCTAGTACAGAGAAAAACGTTCTTTCCAAACATACTTTTTTTTTTTTTATCTTAATCAGTATTTTCAAATGACAAAGAAATCCTGGTAATCAGATGAAAATGTAATGTGATCTCAAATTTGTTATGTAGTAGATTTAATATTTGACTCAAAAAGTAAATTTAAATAGCTAGTTATTTCGTACTTTAAGAAAGATGCCTGCATTTTAAATTTCGAATGCAAGCATCCTTTCATTTAAATCTAATGCATATTAATTTTAACTTTTTATTGTCTTTGAATATTATCAAATTAAAATCTGTATGGTTCTCAGAGTAGCCTAATTGAAGGACAGTGTTCATGGGAGCATAAAATCTCGGAATCAATCCTAACCATTATTGAACAGCAATAGATGGATTGTGCACATTTGCCTTCTTCATACATGTCTGCCTTATTGTTACTTACGAGTTTTCCGGTTTCCTCCATTGCGCAAGTGAATAGCTCTCATTTATCAGTGAATCAGTCTTCTAGAAAACAGTTTATGCCGTGAATATTGATATTGCCTGACACTAAAACATCAACAGCTGTCCTATTCATTGTACCACTACTTTAACATTATTGCCCCGAGTTGTCAAAGTTTAAATGAAATTAGCTTTAACAAATATTTTATGGCTCTTCTTTTTAATCTGAATAGGTTAATACTTATTTTATTTGGGTGAATTCCACAGGATATAGAATTATTTTCTTCCAAATATCTCAAGGCTATTTTACATTTTCTTATAAAAATGTGTATTAACTTTCTTTGATAGTTCGTTGCAGTAATAAAATTTGGAGAAGTCTGAAACTTTCAGTAACAATATCTTATTTTACAGTTTTGCTATATTTAATCATTTATTAAAAATCTGACATCAAGACTATTTTCTCATTATATTTCGTTAAATGTAATTCGTAGAAAACAATTTTTATTATGATATTTTTTATTTCTCATCTGTTCAAAATTAAACTATTTTAATTTAGTTATTCATGTGGAATAGTTCTCTTTTTCATTAAAATTTAAAAAATAATATCTTAAATAAAGCTTTTATATTCAGATAAATTATTATTTCTTGAAACAGATATTTAAAAAAAAAAGTTAACTTTGCTAATGAAAGAAATATTATGGTAACATCTTATTTAAAAACATGAAGCAATATTAAGTATTTATCTCTCTCTCTTTATATATATATATATATATATATATGATTTATTTGCCAGTTTCATGTGTAATTTTGTATAAATCATAATTTAATTTTTACTCTTTTACTAATTTTGTTGTCGTGAGATAAATTTTTTGAACTCAGCATACTTGAAGAAAATATTGATACTTACTGCGTTTTCTTTACTTGCAAAATTAGAGTTATAGAGGAACATCTATATATGAAATCTACCTCGAAAGTCAAAACATTTTCTTATATAGAGATACATAAGAAAAAAAGAAAGAATTATTTTCTGTTAAAAATATTTACTTTTGTTTCTAATTTTTTCTCAGGTGGAAAACGATTAAAAGGCTTAATATTTTTAAGGATTCCTAAAATTCTTTCGTGTCTTCGGTTAAAAAAAATACATTATATTAAAGGCTGAGAAAATACATTATATTAAATAATAATAAAAAAATACATTATATTAAATACATTATATTAAAGGAACTCTGAAAAAGGATTTCTTTGCTGCCTAAAATTTCTTTCGAGAATTTTTGAATAGAGATTCACATGTGACGTGTACAGAAGAAATATCGGATGATAAAATCATTGAAAATATGATGAATGAGAACTATAAAAAGATTTCATATATTGAACACGAAGAAAAAGCTGTAATGTTAAGACAGTCTGCCAAACAATCAGCTGAATGGTTAAGGTATTTTTTTGAGGGAAAAGGTTTTTATACATTAAAAAATGGAAATGTGTTTTTTTTAAATATAGTTCTTAAATTGAAAAAGATAAATGGTTCTCCTTTGGCTCATTTTTCATCAAAAAAATAAAAAAAGTATTGCTTTAAAGTATGAATTTTATTTCGTATGTGTTTTTCTTATATTGCATTCTACATCATTTTTTCTAATACTTTATTTATAAAGAAAAAAGAGTTTGATAAAAGATCAGATCTTTATAATCTAGTAAATTATTTTTATTTTAATTACTGCTTTACTAATCTCTACAAATTCATAAAAACCAACATTTACTGTATTATCTTTCAGTACTTTATACAATGAATGTGTGATTTCAGTTATGCTATACAGGATATTTTACTCTGCAGATAGTTTTTCTAAATATATAACTTTCTTCTAAATGTTGATTCTCTTTCTATAGATAAGAAAGAGAATTTATTTAACCAATTACTTCGTAATTTTTTTTTTCAATTTTTTTATTTGCTTCAATAATTTTTAAGATAATGATATATTTTTATAACTGGAATATTTAAAAATTTATTAATAAGTTTTGAAACAGAATCAATTGACAGTAGTTGGTATTTTCACCTGAAATAAAAAAAATTGATTTAATAATTAGAACTAATATATATATATATCATTCAAGGCATAAATTACATCATAACAGAAGATTATAATAATATATGTTTTTCAAATAAAATTTTCTTCCAATAAAAAAAAATAAGTTATACTTCAATGTTTTTAAAGTATAATACAATTTTGTTTTTCTTGAAGTTAAGAAATGAATAATGAATATTTGTGATAGTTGTTATTATAAACTTCATTCGCTGCTTTAAAATTGTATATCTGAACTCAAATTCAGAAATCTATTTTTAATGCGATGACACATCCAAAGAATATACGTTAAACATTGAAACACATCCATAAAAATATAATGTTTACAAAAATTTAGAATCGATAAAAAGAAAATTATTAACAATTTTTTTGAAAATATTATAGGATATGTTTTGATAGTTTTGAATATATTTACAGGAATTCGATTCTTAATAAAAATGTCAAAACCTGAAACTCAAATTTATTTTTATTTTGACCTTTTTTCTTAGGTTCATTTTCCATTAAAAATAGTTTAATTCAAATATTTTAAATTTATATAGTTTTTAGAGAATGTAATTATAAATTTTAATTTCATTGATTTCTACGAGAATTCACGTAATATATTAATTTTATTTAACCTTCCCTCACTTTCTAGCGTTCTAGAAAAACGTAAATACTTTTTTTATAAATCCATTAAAGAACATTAATAAGACGGCGAGTGTTACAGTTTTTAAATGCATACTTAAATTAATTTGAATGTATGATTCTAATATTAAATTGATATTTCAGATTAATGAAAAATAGCTCTGTTACTAACTAACAATAATTTTCCCCACTTGTATATTCCGTACTTAAAACTAAATTGTGTTGTTCAACTAAATAATTTGCAACTGTTATATTCAAATCTGAAATTTAAAATTTCGATTGAAAAAAATATACAGCAATAATTCTAAAATTTGTTTTACTTAAATTTTTTAATTTATATTATTCTAAAAATTATTAACAATTTATAGAACTTATAATGAATAAATTTTAAAGTTAATTTTATTTTTTTTCAAAATTTGATACTTGACAAATTTTAATTGCATAAAGGTTTTTATTAGTGCAATCTGAAAATGTTAATTCATTTCTAGTATTCATTAAATGATCAATTTAACAGATTAAATAAATCAAAACATAAGGAATCTAAAATGTTACTATTTTAGTTACTTTTTTAGTTTTTTTAAATATAAATGTCAGAAATTCAATAGTAATGCAGAAATTCAATGTGAAAAAAAAATATTGAATCAACCCACATAACTTCAAAATTTCAATGAAATAACTGTTATCACTCAAAAACATTCATACTTTGATTTATGCTTTTTATAGCTGTCTAATTTTAGACTGAATCTAAGTAAATAATTACTAAATGATTAAAGAATGATGCATTGAACTTAAAGAAAAGGACTATTATTAATTATTATGCGTACTATAAAATTAAAAAGAGTAGTATATATAGAACTTACTGAGAATAGTAGGTCATGAATTCCGGAGATCGACATCATATTTTTTATATGTTCATTTAGAATTCATACGAATTTATTATGCCTTTTCTCTTCCAATCTATTGCCTGATCCATTTCCAAATATCCTTCTAACTTCCCCTCCAAATCTATATCTGTTTTGATCTTGTCCATTCATTAGCCCAGGGGCAGTTAAAACCCTCTGATGTACCATATTAAAGCCATAGTTGCCTTTATTGTTGTTAACATAATTTCCACTTGCTTTTTCCTGTGGGAATCTTAAATTGACCAAACGAGTATCTATCATAGCTTCTCTGCCATTAAGTTGCCCTGAAAAATACCAAAGCGTCATTTACAAAAAGTATGAGTTATAGAAAAGTGTAATTACTTAAAAGAAAAACATACTTGGATGATAATCTTCTTTCATAGTATTTCTTCCGTTTGCCATGAATTTATTTCCTCTAGTCATATCTTCAACATTTCTGTAGATATAGGTGTGGCTTCCAAAATTATTTTGATTTTTCGTTCCAAAATTAGAGAGTCCATTACTAACGTAATTCCCAATATTTCTTTCATTATTGTTTACATTTAGTTTTTCAAAATTACCTGGCATCTCTCTTAATCCTTGATATTTGGTTAATTCTTCAATTCTGCCATGTATTTTTTCATATAATAGATCTAAAGGAATGGCAATGAAAATTGTCTTTTGACCATTATTGTTGTTAACACCGAATCCTCCATTTATGAATTCATTTCTCCCGTTATCAAAATATTCATTGCCTTCTCCACCATAACTTTTCCCACCAACTGTATTTAGTTCTTCGTTACTATTATACCTCTCACTACTTTTGCCGAAACTGTCACTGTGTCTTGCAGCTTCCGACGATGAATACCCACCACTATATTCTGCATTTATACCTTCATTTTTACCGAGAAACTGATTGAATCCTTCTCCAGCACCAAATCCAGTGCTTTTGCTGAACGAGACACTGACACTTTGAGATCTACTCTCACTCCCTTGTTCCAATTCACTTCCAGAATATTTGTCAACATTTCTTGTTGCATGGCAACAGCTCTGATGATAAACAGACATATACAGGAACAGCAGATATCTGTACTTCTAAAAAAGAACAAAAATGTTACAAGAAAAAAAGTTTGAACACACACTCTCAAACACGCATACACACATGTTGAATTAAAACTCTCAATGTTCTGCCAATACTCTTACCAGTTTAGTGTTGAATTATGAGCGATAGAAATTGCGTATTCTTTTGTACATTAAAGTTTGATACAATGGATGCTTGCAATTTTCCATAATTTTCAATTTCAAGACAATCATACGACCATTAATATCTGATATATAATAATTTTTCCCGGCAATACTTAATGCATATTCAACTATCATTTGTTAATCCATCTTTTGTCATGTACAAGCCATTATTTATAGTATGTGGTATTAAAAGGCTTGGAATTTTCTTCAAATAAATTTCACTTTCTATGTGGAAATTATATTTTGTTTTGCAATTGCTTTTTTATTTGAGATGTAAGATTATTTCACTTACTGAGCAAATTAATATTTTGATTTATAAAATCTACAGGAAAATATATAATCCTCAATTAATATTTCGTAAAACAATGTTACTTTTTTGAATTTTATATGGAAATTTTTAAGAAAACATTAAAACTCCGAACTCGAATATTTAGATATCCTTAGGTATAATGGTATTCATCAATGAGATAGAGATATTTTCTTGTTTTCTTGAAAACAAGACTGCATTAAAACAGTCAAATTTGTCACAAAATCTTTTTTTTTTTTTTCTTTTTTTTTGAATTTATGCTTAGAACCTTGTCCCTTTTATAAAAACAAGCTAAAAATACAACGTCTTATAAAACTTTTGAGTATGAATGTAAATAAATATTCATAATGATAGAAAACATATGATATTATCCGGTTACTAACTAAATTATTCATATAACTGCTTTACATACTAACTGTTCAGAGTTGAATTTTTTTAAACATATAATGTATCAAAAAGTATAGGAGATTGGACCATAAAAATAAATTAAAAAATATTTAATGACATAAAATGCAAATTGAGATAATGGTTAAAATTATAACCATTGAAAGATCTAATAATAAACCTATGATAAGTGTTGTTACGTTACGTTATTTCAATAGTTTCTGGACTTTTTATTTCTTCACGCGTAATCACTAAATCAAATCATTTTCCTTTTCATTTTGAACCATAATCGAATGAAGAAATTGGCTATTCAGTAAGCAATCTTCCCTTTAAATTACAATAAATAGTATGACCAGCTAAAATGAATAGGCCATCTGAGCCTATAGGTTGTACCCAATCTTCAGGTAGGTCATGTATTGAAACATTTATCTTGAAGAAAAAAATTCGATTAGATAACCATGAATTTATTTCTTCAGAATAAAATATTTTATTAAAATATTTTTGATAAAAGCTACATAAATAATCATTAAAAATTAAAATAATATAAATAAAAGCTCTTTGAACTGTATGGATGTTTAAAATAAGGGAAAGAAAAATTATCTCTTCGGAAAATTCGTCTCACTGATTGACTTTCTATTAAATTATTATTATAAGTAAATTAAACCCTGGATTTCTTCCCCTTTTCGGAATTTAAAATGAAATAACCTAAGGTACAATTAGACTGAAGTGCAGAGATATCTTATTGTAATGTTTTTGTAATCGATAGGGTTTACGAGTTTGGAGTAAGACGACACTTTCATATACATTATCAAATGTCCAGCAAATTCACTGAAACGCCCAGCAGATTTTGCCTTTCAGGTTACAATTGCAAACACAGTTTTATAGCAAAGCACTGTATCGTATTGCTTTCAAGTAACAATCTGAACCTCATTTGATGTAATTTTTTCCCGAAGCACTAATTTATATATTTTGGCAACGATATTGTAAATTGCGAAAAAATCCTGAAATATACACATAAAAGACTTCCTCAAACGTCATTATTGTCAAAATATGATTAAGTGAGATATTTAGCACCAAATATGGCATACCTGCCACTTTTATCTCTCCCAGTGGTTAACTTAAGAAATTTCTAAGTGGTTTAATTTACCTGTTACACCAAGTTTCGTGGGAAAGAGCGTTTTAAAAGAGAGACATTATGCGTAACAAAATAAGTTGTATATTTATTATGTATTATTTTCATGTAAATTTTCTCTTAAGAATATAAGATATTATGCCTCTCCATAAATTGATATTATATATTAATAATGAAATCGATATGATAATCGAAAATCCATGGTCAACATTGAAGTTTTGTTTGAATAAAATAACCAATAAAGTTCTTTCATTGTTGCTTTACTGTTGAATGAAGTGATCAATTATATGTATATTAATGTTTGAGTAGTTTGAAAAACTGTTGATTGAAAAGAGAAACACTAATTGTTTTAAAAATAAGTCAACCGTGAACTTTCATCAATAGTGACTCGTGCAGTAACAATGACAAATGGAAATATCTAAAGACCTCATTCAATGTTGTTTGCTTTGCGACTTATAAGAATCAGCAGCTGCATAAGGTTGCCGAATTTGTAAACTATTTAGAAATAGTGATGTGAAAAAACGTATTGCCAGGCATTGGTTTCAAAAATTCAAGCTAATGAATAGATTTGCACCAAGCACTCACAAATTTCTCTATTTTTAAGACCTTGAGTCTTATCAGAAGGGGATTGCACAGTTAGAGACACCTTTAAAGAAGATACTGGATGCAAATGGAGACAACTTCGAGAACTAACCACCGGCTATACTACCGATAAATCATTTCATTCTTGGGCATTAAAAATAGCGATAACTTTATTGGTTATTTTGTAAAAACAATTTCAAGAAACAATCGACTCTTGTTCATATAGTCAGTTGGAAATTCTCGAAATTTGTGCTTACATTAGCAAGAAATTCAACTATATGAATTATCTAATGCTTTAAGATTTAATTTAACGTAGATAAGCTACATAGTGATATAGAGTATATGGTTTCTGCAAATGGAAGATGTTGCAGACATGAGAACATTTTTTAATCAAAATATAAAAACGAGGATGAATAAAGATCTTCCACATCGCAGTTCAT
Source organism: Latrodectus geometricus (assembly GCA_026290005.1). NCBI lineage: Eukaryota > Metazoa > Arthropoda > Arachnida > Araneae > Theridiidae > Latrodectus > Latrodectus geometricus. The sequence goes on from JAPDSC010162939.1 coordinate 8,773, forward strand.
CTCTGTAAAATATTTGAAGAAGAAAGGCTGACGAATTAATAAAAATATGTAAACTTATGTACACAGTAATATAAAAGATGTCAAATTAGACGATTAATTTATTTAACATTCACTGAAAAATTAATGTTCTATATTTAATTCATTTAATTTTTTCTATTCAATATCAACAATAAACTGCTTTATATCTCTCAGTAGAGAGCGAAGAAGGAACTATAATTGGTATGCAAGAAAAAATTACACTCTCAATAATCTTTTTCTTTCTTAGAATAATGTTTTTCTTCTACAACTTAGTTAATTTTTAAATATATAATTCAATGCGTATCACATTAAAGTCATGTGTGTGTGTTTAATTTTGAATATTAAATCTTTAAGGCGTGAAAGAGTATTTTTAGTAAGAAGTATTTGCTTCGTTAAGGTGTGATATTAATGAATCTTGCTCAAAATATTTTAAATTAATTCAATATTGAAATATATTCTAGAAAAATTGTTATCTTTATAATTATTCCACTTCTTTTTGATCCATAAAGTTTTATTGCAGCAATGAAATGTATTACTTATCTAGAAGTGTTGATGATATTTATAATGATGTTTTATCAAATGGTCAAATACTCAAAATGTATGACATGAGAGAATTTCAAAAGAAAAGTTCTTAGTATTATATTTCATATGTTACATAATATAATTTATTTTTGCAAAGATTTTTTTCTCGTTTTCCTTATTCAAAAAATTATTTTTCTACCGAAATATGTTTTTAAAGCTGAATACAATAAGGAATATTTTGAAACATTTAAGTTATTACATTTTTTATAAAATTCTTAATAGTATTCCTCCGAATAAATTTCTTTTATTTTTTATTGAAAAAATCCTGAATAGAAATCTTTTATAAAAAATTCTTTATAGAAATCCTTTATAGAATGTTTTATTCTTCGTCAAGAAATTGATATTTAACGCATCCATGATTTTTTAATCATGAAAAATTTAAATACTATGCGTTGGTTAACTTTTATAATATAAATATGTACTTAAATTATATTTTACATTATTCAATATAATTGTGATACATTATTATTTTTATCTTCTTTGCTCTAATATGTAAAATAAATAAAAAGTTACTTAACTCATTCATAAATAATAACCTTTACGAAATATGTTCTTGTAATAAATATTGTTAAAAATCATTCCTCTTCTCACAAGAGGTGGCAATTTAATCACGCACTTTTGTGCACAAAAATTAATGCACTTTAATCATTCAAAATAAATCAAATAAATATTTCTATTATCTTTTAAATTTCCAACCTTTTTAACATCGCAATTTTTTCACATTAAATTATTTGCGCAATTACGTGTGCATAAGAACTCATGTCTCTAGATCTTAATTTTCAAAGTCAGCTGTCAGAAGAGCAAAGTCAGCTGTTGAAGAATTCGCTAGTTTATAATATTAATTTCAATAGGTAGTGGGTTCTACTTCCGCAACATGCATGGGCATTGTAGTGGTTTTGAATCAATTTTAAGCTTATATTTTGGCCGATGTTTTAAAACTGTGATCATGGAATGAAAAACAAATCTTTACTTTTCCATACATTGAGAACAATCAATGAACATTCAATGAAATAATATATTATTTTCTTCTCTTTATTTTTACGCCGTGGTTTACAAATATTTACAGTACTTGAAAAACATAATTCTAACTAGATGCAAAGAAAATAAAAACATAATCAATGTTTCCGAATAGAATTATATCTCCTACAGTTTTGACAAAAGTAATATTTTTAGAGACTTATTTGAATCCAATATTTTATTAAAACTATATATAACATATTTTTTAGAACTATGTGTTTTTTATTAGATTAATTTCTTTTAGATTAAATTTGTATCTAATATATCCCTAAATTGCAAAATATTTCCCACGTGTCCTGATAATAAATACAAAAATAAATAAATTAGCATTTATTTATTAAATAGATTCATACGAAAAAATTTCGTTGCATTAAAAATATTTAGTCACATGATGTTTTTACAAAATCAATGTAACAAAATTTTTAATTATTTTATCTATCACATTTTCGTTCATACTTATTCTGAACTTCTTATTAAAAATGAATAATTTTAGTATTTCTAAGAAAATTATCTCCAAAATTTATTCCTCGTCATTTTGAGAATCATTTAAGCAATAAATATTACAATATATATTTTTTAATAATCACTTTTGTGGACTTTAATTGTAGCTAAGATGCATTCGTATGGTATTTGTTCAAATTTTTAAGTTAGAAGACATTTAAACGAGATTTCCAGGAATGCTTTTTTGGTAAAATATATAGGCAAATATTAGTAACATAATTCATACATAAAATATTAATATAAATGTTAAACAAAGGAATTACTTGTAAGTCTGAAAACATTTAAAATATTTTGTAAAAATTAACAGCTATGTTCTTGTTTATTTATTTAAATTATTAAATTATATATGGTTTAATTTCTTTCTGATGAAGTACGGCTGAATATTTTCTTAATGTTGGTTTTATATTAAAAATATTTGCTATAGGATTTGAATGTATTTCTCAGAAATCGAAAAGTTTCAAAATTTCTACGCAAAATTTTTTTTCTAGTATTTATTTTTTATATATTATGACTAATATTCCAAAATACTTTGTGTGACAATTTTATTAATTGCAAAGTTTAGAATTTTTTCCCCTCATTGTTATTTGCCCTTACATAAATGTAATTTCGAAAAAATTATTTATTTCTTTAAATATATTTAATGTGAATCTATAAATATTTCTTTTTTTAAATATAATTAATTTTAAAATGTAATTAATGTGAATCTATAAATATTTCTATTTTTAAATATAATTAATTTTAAAATATAATTAATGTGAATCTATAAATAGATAAAAGAATGAGAAATAAATATTATTTCTCATTCACTAAATTGGATTCACATTAAATTGTTGCGGAATAGCCAAAAAGTCCAAATTTAATAAATTTTAAACTATTTCACAATTTGGGGGGGGGGAGAACAAACGAATCGTTTTTATTTTTAAAGCTGCTTTACTGATTAATCTATAGAAATTTGATGGGTTTATTTAAATTATTTCATTCAAACTTTTTAGCTTACACATTTTATTCGTGATTTCCCTATTTATTTTAATTTTAAAGTAATTTAAAAAAATTAATTGAGAAACTACATTGTAATGAAATATCTAAAAATCAAAATATACAACTTACAAGTTTTAATTTTATAGGATTTGATTATATTCATAAAATTACGATAAAGAAACACTTACCTTATTTATCGCCATCTTCTGGTTATAATGTTACGCCAATGAATGTCCTGGTTTTTATGAGAAATCTCAATGTTATCTTTCTTGAAAAATGGGTCGGTTTGTCATTTAATTTAGTTTACACTTTCGTGGCTTTTAGTTAATATCAAATCATTGAAGTCTTATACTGAACTATCACTTTCTCCTGGGCAAGAAAATGAAAGGGTTTAAGTAAATATGTTCTTTGGCACGCTTCATCAATTTTCGTTTCAGAATTCCGGGATCAGTGGACTTATTTGCTTTTGCACGGGCTTTATTTTTTTGATCGATAACTTGTCTTATCATAACTGGCTGACAAGTTAAACTTAAAAATTTAAATGAAAAACATTGCATCAATATTGTCTTTTAGAGTCTGATTTTGTTGTGACAATGTGTGATTGAAGCACTTCAATAAACAGTTCAGTGAACAGATTGTTTTCTTTCGAAATTTGGCTTCACAATTCTTTTCCCAGCCAAAGAATTGTTTAAGTGTAAGTTAAAAAGAACTAATTTTTAAATATTTTTTATGGAAACTATGCATAGCATTTTCGCGTCAGATTTGTTTCTGGTGATAACCTTCGTGAGAATTTTTAACAGCTTATATTGTTTCACTATTAAAACAGCAGAGGTGAATTTACTATGTTTTTAAAGATATATGAATGCTTCATTTGCCAAATCGAATAACAACATAAAACAAGTAGTGAAAAGCTTATAAAATAGTGTTCAATGTTTTTTAAAGATTAACGTTTTTTTATAAAAACGTTAAAAATTAATGTTTTTTATAAAAAAAATATATGGTTTTTAAGCTGTTAGTTGCCGCCCAATCTGTCCAGTGGTCGCGTTTGTGCCTGACTGCTAATGGGAACGTCCTAGATTTGAATTCCGGTTCGGGCATGGGTGCACTTTCTCTTTCTCTCTCGCTTGTCTATGTCCTTTCCTTGTATGAATGGATTGTGAATGGTTACCTACCATTACCTATTTTATTGGTTACCTACCCTTACCAGTTAAGAACCTAAGAGGGTAAATACTTTAACAATTTCAGCAGCTGTAGTAAAATCAAGAAAATAGTAAAAAAATATCCTTCTTCCATTAGTTAAAATTGTTTGCTCTTTGGCCTTCTATTCAATATTTCAGAGTATAATGAAACTACAGACTTTTGAAGCAAACAATTTTATATAAAACAAAAGCGAAATAAAAAAAAATTTAAAAAGAAAAATCACTGCTTTAAAACATTGAATATAGTTTGGCTTTCTGCTGTTCATACTTGATCCATCTTCCATCCCGGAATAACCACGTGTTACAATGTCTACGTGTTACAAAACACAAAACCGAGATCTTAAAAATGTAGATGGAACACTATATATCCGTAATGCACTAGATGGCGCTATTCTCAAACGTCAAAGTAATCAACGCTGTGGTTTGATTCCTATCTGCGGCTTAGATGTTTGTAATGGTTCAGAATCCACTTTAGACTGTTGTTACACTTCTAATTATGTGCAGAAAGATGACTGTTGAGTGACAAAAAGTTATATTATGCAAAACAACCTATAACTCGTTTTTTTCCATTGTAACTGTAATTCAGTATATACGTGTTTATTTAGAAACAATGATAATAAGAACTTTTGTAAAACTAACTAAACTAAACTAGTAATACTTAAATAAAACTGATTTTTTTCACTTAATAAAAAGAATGTTAATAAAAAAGGTGCATTTTAATAAAGCTAATGATGCCAATAAATTTAAAATTAATCCAACTTTCCTAAAGCAGTGCTTAAAGCTTTCGCTGAGTGGTGTCTTACCACACACGCACAGCGTTGCATTTACATGCTCTAAAAATAAAACTTTTCATTTGTGGTTTGAAATATAATTGGGAAGTATCTGGTGTGTCATTGGTAAATATATTATTAATAATGTAAAATTTTATACGAGTATTATTCATACTCTCTCCTTTTGAGAAAATATTAGCACATTCGTGAATGTCAATATATTTTCAGCATTTGTCACCTATAAAGTTTTATTTTTGATATATGCGTTTTGGTTTACATAAGATATTTTCGTAAGACTTTGGTTGAAAATTTTGCGAGGGAAATGCAGTATACTCGTAAAAAAACTGTTCGTAATTTTATGTAAGTTGACGCTTATCTTCATGTATGTTTTCTATGCAGATTTATTTTTAAATTATTTTTCTCAAATGTAGCGCTTATGCTAATGTGACATTTTTTTATAAATTGTTGCAATTATAAAGAGAGTGAATATATTTTAGTATAACCAATTACACTAGTTAAGTTAGAATGAAAAGTGAGAATAATAAATATTTTAATAATAGTTATGCTATTGAAAAGAAAAGTAGTAGTAATAAAAGTAGGGTGGAACCATTTATATTACATATAGTCTTGAATGAAAACAACTAAGAATTTAAGTGATAAATAAATAATCGCATCACAGCAGAAATTTCGAAAACTTTCTTTAGGGAAAAGAAAATTAAAAATAAAATTTAAAGGAAAATTTTAATTAAAGAACCTCTTTTATTAAGGTTTCTTTAAGCAGCCTCTTTTATTAAGGCAGGAAGTAATATAAACTACTACTTCCTTCTCTCAAAAACTCATAATTTAACATTTCAAGAAAATATTTGTGTTTGTAAAAGCCTATTGCTGTGTTTTCGTGACCTGATATCAAGCATATGAAAATGAAAACTTTGAAATAAATCTTTAAATCTTCATTTCTGGTGATATTCTTAAAAAAATATTTGAGATAAAGATTGTAAAGTTTTTACATAAATATTGTCATTTTTTCGCTATTATTTCACATTGCTCTGAAAATAAATAATAGTTACAGTCTTAATACATGTTGAGATATACAACCAAAAATTGTGTGAATAATACAAAACAGAAAAGCATTTATGCAATTAATTTATCATATATATGGTTTATTGTAAATATGTTGTATGATTAATAAAACACGATTAGTTACATGAAGCAGTGACTCAAAAAAATTATTTTTATTCAATAGCTATTATATCCGTATTGACCATGTCGTTTGAATAAAGGTATACTTTATTCAATCTTTAGTGTTATAAATTCTTTTTGGGTAGTTCATTAAGATTTTAAAAGTAGAATATATCAGTAAATAAATAAATATACATTTATTTTTTCTTTGATTCCCATTCTTGTTTATTTTGTTAAAAAAAATTCCTAAAAAAATTACTTTATTTGATTTTTTACTTAATTTTTACTTCATAATAATCCTTTAATATATACTCCTGTTTCTGTTTTCGAAGAACTTTGAAATTTTCTTTCAGAAATTGTCATTAACATATATAAATATTCTTGAATTGTGATTTCAGTGAGTATTTTGCTAATTAATTAAATACAATTGTTAAGTTTTTGTAAAATCATTACATATTAGTTAAATATAACTTTCTAAAAACGCTTCTAACAATATAATTAATATAATAGTAATAATTGGATGTTAGTTTCAATTAGATTGCTGTAAAAAAAATACAATAATTTAAATATCTTTCTTAAAATTTAAGGAATACTTACTAGCTATTTTTTAACAAATTACTTATTTGGTTAAATAAATTCAAAATATTTTTCATTTTTATTCAAATAAGTGAGAATGAGAAGTACATTTTAACTCAGTAAGGAAATGTAAATGAAAATTCATCAGAAGGGAGGGTGGGTAGCTTAGTAAAATACTTAAAAAAACTTTCTAGATAGACAGGAGCAACAAAACTGGACATACAACTAAGACTAAAGAAAAACAGTCCATTCAGTCTAGCTAAGTCACAGCAATTAACTGCAAAAAATTTAGAACCTTTTTCTCATTGTAATTTAAATTTTTGCGACGAACTTTCCAAGGTTAGTTTTCATGATAGCCTTTTTACTATTCTTAATAAGAACGAATGTGCTCCTGATTTACTTAAACAATTGCCTGCGGAAATCATCAATGAAAATTTTCCAAATTGCATCGCAATCTATATGATGGCAGCAAATTATAAATACTGGCAGACATTTATATTGAAAACTTCGAGAAAAACTCTCTATAAAACAACGTAACCCAGATTCGTGTTTCGAAATGAACTGATCACAATCAACATGGGACCAAAGAATGTAACGAGTGAAAGCAACTACAAAGACCTCTGGGTTCTATGTGATAGCTAAAGTTTAATTAAACACCTAAAAAATTGGGTCCACATATCAACTTTTTATCATATTAAAAGAAAAACTCATATCTCACTATCATAAAGTACATTTTCAATGGGCCCATCCCATGTTAATATCTATGGAAATGAATTGGACGACGATTTTGCAAGAGAGAGACTAGACCATCCTGTCCTTTTCCCTCAGATATTTAGAGTTATTTTTGGGGTAAAATATACAAAATAAAAAAAAATGATTAGTACTTTTGCCTCATTAACGTTATGTCTGTTTCAAATTGAAAGGGACACTTGAAAGTTCTCATATATTCAAGGAGTATCAGGAATTGACCTCTTTTTTCTAAATGTTGGTAAGAACAGGCATCAGACCAGTATATCTTGGATTGGACTGGGAAGATATCTATAATTGCCCACTTCTTGTATCAGACTTCATTAATGTTATTGGTGATCCAACTAACATTAACATAACTAAGATTGATCTAGTCTGACGGAGTCAAATGGCAGACTAGAAACAACAAACAACAAGATGAAATCACTGTTTATCATACTTTAGAAAAATATAAGGAAATGCTTTAGAAATATTTTTAGCTGAA
>JAPDSC010162943.1:0-15740 GCA_026290005.1 Latrodectus geometricus
TTCATATAGTCTTATTGCATAAATAAATTATTTTCAACTTTTGTTTCGAAGTCGAGCACTTCTTCCCTTAGATTTTGAAATTTCCCGTATTCTGTTGTTGTAATATTAATAAATTCTGCATGCTATATTTTATATCAGAAGTAAAAAATGTGATAAGAAACTGAGTTTTTCTTGTATCTTCAATTTACAAAACTAAAAAATCTTAAAATGTGTTTTTTTATTTTAAATTATCCAATATTATTATACTTAATAATATTTAATCTGATAAAGTTTTCATTATATCATATTAAAAAAACACGTGAATTAAGTGTATTTTTATTAAAATTCAATTTGTGCAAAGAATTAGCTAACGTTGAATACAATGCAATTTATAAAATAATTAAATTTTGAATTAAAAATGAAACTGAAGAAACTCGAATTTTACAAATTGAGATTTACATTTGGATGCGAGAACTTCTATTTGACCTATACTTTGCCAGGATTTCTATAAAAGGACAGAAAAATCTCTCTCTCTCTTTCTCTCATTCAAACACTAATGGCCGTATTCACCAAACACGAGTTAACTTGAGTGTAGCCTAACTCGGATATAACTCAACTCTAGCATGACTCGCCGTTTCTTTTTCACGAAGCGGGGAAATCCCCGTGTAAAACAACTTTGGAGTTAACGGAACACGACAGCTTCTGATTGGCTAGCGAAAAATGTAAACAAAGCTTCGTAGCGAGCAGGAAAGTGTTTCGTAAAGATGGACAAAAGATTAAATTTTACACGGTTATAAATTGAAGACACTAATGACTAAAAGTTTTCAAAATCATTTTGCCTTCTTTGGCATATGACATCTCGCTCTTCTTTCCATTAATTAAAGATTTTGCAAATCTTGCACATCAAGGTCAACAAACATACCACTTGAGTCCTAAAATAATCAGAGTGTTAGTAATCATTTTGCAGTGTTAGTCGGCACTAACATTCCAAAATTGTAGGGTTATTCTAGGGATCCATAAAGGCGAGTTAATCGCTGTTTTTTTGTCGTGGTGAATAACGTTTCATGACTTAACTCGCCCTTTACCCTGATACATCGTTTAACTCGGGTTTGTGAATAGGGCAGTAAGAGTTAAGAAATAAAAGTCAAATGTTAAGCTAGAATTGAGATGGGAAACTTCTTCAAAAAAAAAATATATATTTATATACAAGTGCATATTGCTAAAAAATACAATAAAGCATGAAAATAATATATTGCTGTAAAAATTGGCTTATGACTTTTATGATAGTTCTAATATTTATTTGAAAAAAATAATTAGGGACAAGATATTGCTGTCAAAAACATCATATACGATCATTCAGAAACTGAAACTTTATATGATAACAATAAGTGATATTGAATTTGAAAAAAGTTCGAATTTGAATGCATAAAATTTATACGCAGATTTTTACTTAAATAAATTATTAAATTGTTGAAGTTAAAAGTGTTATTCAACTCTACATGTTAAATTTCTTTCCAGAAATATTTTGAAACTTAAAAATAGTTAATCGATTTTAGTTAGAGGAAAGTTACAGTAAGCAATATTTTAGATACATTATCAAATATATATTTTTTAATAATTTTATTTGTTACATAAAACAGGAATCAAAATAAGATTTTCCAATGCAAGATTATTGTAAAATATACAAAATATGTAAAAATGCAAATTCAAGTGATTTACTTTTAGTTTTTTTTTTTTTATATAATTTTTAATTAAAAAACTAAATGTAACCAAATTTTATAAGTTAAAATTAAAATTGAAAATAAGAGAAAATTAAATAATCAGAGAACTGTTCATGAAATCGGAGCTAAGCTAAATGATACTAGTTCAATTGTTATTGTTGTTACTTAAGACACTTGGCGAAACCAAGCTCGCCCGTCAAGGAAAAAGCGAATGAAATCAGAAAGAGCAGACTCCATTTTTGAGCACAGAGGCGAGAGTACAATTACGAGTACGATTACGAAGTACAATTTACGAGAGTGAAAATATAATTTTTGCTCATAGATAACAGTACTATCTCGGTCTCCCAATTTAGAGATAAGAAGCCAGAAAAGACGCAGATTGAAATATATAACAGCCTATAATAAGTTACAGTGGTTATTTTGCAATGTTATCAGAAAGAATGCAGATTCTAATGAATTCCATCGTATTAACGAAATATAGATTTGTCAAGTTTCCTGAGTTAAATATTTCATCCACGTGATTTCCTGCTTATTGAAAGCACTCACATATTTTCCTTATTTCCAGATCATTATTTTCACATTTAAGGCATCTGATTTTGGCCGTTGGTTGTATGATAAATATTTTTCAGTTACCAAAAAATGTTTTCTAACATACTTTTAAAGGCATTCAAAATATTGCCTCATGATACCTTCGTCAAACACCTGTTTTTCCAAAGTTGTAGAATATAGAAACTGATATTTTTTAACTCACTCACTAAATTTTTTTTTTTTTTTTAGTAAAACCATGAACTAAGCATAATTTTAACCTTCAGTTTTACACGCTTTACCAAACCTTAAGTTTCATTCAGCTAAGGTACTGTGCTTTTGAAGCAAATTCTACAACTTTTTCAGCATTAAATTACTGAAATCATAACCTTTGTATTTTTAAAAATGCATATTGTTGACCTCCAATACAATAAAAATATCAAATAATAAAATATAACATCTTCTGCGTGTTTGCTTTTTAGACCACGCAAATGAAAGAAATTTATCAACTAAGATTTTGATAGAAAAATATAAATTTAAAATCTGTTTGTGGTTGCGAAGAAAACTGGTTTAACAAGTTCTATTTTGGTTACCTCAAGTTACCAATAATGGTTTAAAATATTAATTGTTTAGAAACGGTGTGCGTCATGACAGAAGCAGATATATATTTATTAAAGTTAATACTTATTTTATTTCAAATCATTATTTTATTTAATATTTAAATATTATATTTAAATTTTAAATAAAATAATGAGTTGAAATAAAAATATATTTAATAACGTACCAAATATACATAATTAGTGGTAATTATGTATAATTATTTTGGCAATTATACAGAATTAATGATTTCTTACTTTATTACATTTACCCTGTAACAAACAACATTGAAAAGAACTCCACATTTCATGCAGACATAAGAAACAAGAACTTATATAAGCACATGAAAAATGCAAATACATATAAAATCTGTTTTAATATATTTCGATTACTTTCTTTTTTTTTTTTTTTTGCAAGCCAATATAATTATTTTACTCTTTGCATGCCAATTTAAAAAATTACTTGCTCTATACAAGTTTTCTCTTAAGCATTTAAAAAAAAAAAACTTAAACGACTAATATAAAAAAATAGAGATTGCAGAAAACATGGTTTAATTTAAGTTCCCTCAAATATTGAAAATTACGTTATTTTTAACATTGGAGAATTTAATTTTTTCTTTCTTTCTATTTATGTTGATCATATATATGATTATTTAAAAAAGTTTATTAATAATAAAAATAATAATAAGATCAAAATGAAATGATGAATTTAAAAAAGTGATAATGGAAAAACAATTTCTAATTTTATTATACTTTAGTTTTTGTTTATTCAAATAAAAGGTAACTTGGATCATTGTATTACGTTTAGAAAATGTTCACACACACATTTAGATAGATTAAGAAGACTGTAAAGTACATTTACAGGACGAATATAATGTACCCTTTGGGTGCAATAATGTTTCGTGGTATTTTTAAACCCTGAATGCAAAAACATGAATTCAATTGCATTATTGCTATAGTTTTAATTTTGCTGTTATTTTTTCGGAGCATTTGACTAAATCAAAAAAAAAAAAAAAAGATTCATGTTGTATATAAAAGTGTACTAAACATTTATTATATTAATGCTATACATGGAATGAAAAAGATTTTTATCTGATAAGCAAATTTTGATTTGCAAATTGAATAAACGTTTAGTGAAATTTTAAGAAAATCACTAATATAATGATAAATTTCAAGGTTTAAAGAATCAAAGTTTAATAAATAAACTCATGAACGAACATATTTTCGTAATATATATATATATATATGTATGTATGTATGTATGTACTGTTGTCTATCAACCACCAATATTAAAACAGCGATGAGGTGTGTATGATGAAGGACTTAGTACCATCTATAGATGCTGTATCAGGTATAAAATTGCCTATTTCATATTTAAAAATTCTTCATGCATCAGTTTTGAACTTGATTTAGAAATAATAAAGGATACAGATCTTACAGATTAATTTTCAGAGAAATCTATGGTTATGTTGGACAAAACCAAGCAATGACGACGTAGAACTGGGCAGAGGAGACTGGTGGAATGACGAGACTAATCGCATGCATTTTCTTACATCACTGTAAGTGTTGATAATCATACTGTTTTCATGGGAGTGATGACTCAGCCATTACAGAAATTATAGCACAATGCATTCAGTCTTTAATATGTCTGTACTTGTCCGCTCGTGCAAAGCTAACACGTTTGCTACTGAGAGTAATATTCGTGTTTATCCAGTTTTTTGCTTAACTTGGACAGGGGTGTACTACGAAATAAGTGCAACAAACATGTTTAATAAAGTTTCAATTACATTACACTCTTTGGCGAAACATGCTTTTGTCTGCAACACCCTAATAGTTGGATCCAAGTCTAAAGACACTGTAATGTGAAACAGCTGAACTGTCAATTTAACTGCCTCACTGGTTTTGAATCCAAAAGAATCTTGGCAAATAATGATCCTAAATTACCTCACCAGTTAATATAGTACAAAGAAAAACTGTCATTTTAGAGCATTGTTTTGTTTTGTGTTTTATGATACTTAAGATGATGAAATATTCTTCTGGATCAAACATGATGTAAATGTAATTTGTAGAGTAAAGGGCGAGTTATCAATGTTTTCTTAAAATGAGAAATCTTTGTAGATGCCTATATTTTTTCTTATGACAGGTGTAAGATTAAGTTGAATATATTAACATTAAGATTATTGTCAGTATTTTTTATTCACATCTTTGTTTTATTTTTCCTTGATTATTACTACAATATTTGAACACTTAGACTCACCAAACATTTATCACTGCAATCTCTTTTCATCAAATTAACAGATCTGAAGCTCTTTTCCCAATCGATAACAAAATTATAACTTAATGCATTTTATTTTGTAATTCTAAATGCAATTTTGTAGAGTAAATATAAACAGTTCCTTAAGTTAGCATAAAATTAGATATATGAAACCTGTTTTTCTTAGAATATAAATTTCAAAACTATGAATTGAAAAAATAATTTTTTTTAAAAAATGTATCCTGCAGATTTATTTTTTTAATTTTGCAGTAAAGCCACTTGGTACGAAATTACACTCTGGTTATACGATATTCTTTTTGTATAGATAAATTTATGAGAATGAGTAGAAATTTAAGTAAAATCACTAAACAATGAGAAAATTTAGTGATTTTATGTATATTAAACAGAGTTTTGCACATTTTTAAATATTCCAAAAATGTGATTAAATATACTTCAGAAGTGATTATTGTCAATTTAAAGAATTTAGGTTAGATAATTTTGAATTTTACTAGACAATTTAGGCTAGACAATTTTGAATTTCTTTAAGAGTAGAAGTGAATAAATATGATGTTTGTTATATCAATATGTGTATGATCTAAAAAATTGTTAAATTTTGTTGTAAAATGTTTTTTTCAGCGAAATACCTTAGAGTTCAGAGATGAGGAATGTATTTTTATATAGTTATTCAATCAAATTATATGACTTAAAAAATCCAAAAATGATTTTTTTAACAGTAATACCATGTTACGATTATATTTCAGAACAAGTGAAAATGCAATAAAACGTTTTGATTTTTTTCATTATCACAAGAGCTAGGGGGCCTAACAAGAATTAAATGAAAACTGATACACAGTATTAATGAAATATATAACCATTCATTTGTGTTATATTGGTGAATAATTATGAATTACAAAAATAATTATGATTTATTTTTGAATTTTTATACAGCATTGCCTTACGTGATAAATGATTTCATAATAAAAATATTTAATCTAGTATTGTTCAAAAAAAGTTGTCGGTCTTTTCATGTTTTGCTGAAAAATGAAATTGATGCGTAACAAAAATCTTTATATTCTGCATGAAAGATTCCAATAGTATGTTAAAAAACTCATGTGATTGTATAAATAAATGTCTCATATTTCAAATTTAATATATTATGTAATAGAGATAAAAATCAGACTTTTAAGTCTGTTTCTATTTTTATAATCCATAATATTGCTTCAAACAATTCTTTTATTTATTATTGAATGAAAACAAAAATTATTTTCATACAAATTTTGAAGAATTATATCTGTGTATAAATAAACTTTAATATTTGCTTTTTTTAAGGCGGGATAAGCTTCATTATGTAATACCAGAGACTTTATATGAGAAAAACAATTTACAGTACATGTAAAATTGTAAAAGACATTAGTTTAAGATTTTAAAAACGTGTTGCTCATATTTAAACTATAAGCAAGTTAATGTTTTCTTTTAATTATCATTAGCAATATTATTTGTATTTTAATCCAAAATGTAATAATTGCTTAAGAAATGTATTTACGTTCCTCCATTATCTTTATAATATTTTCGTTCTTAACTGTGGAAAGGTTAAACTAAAAAATATAAATTAATGTTAATTGTAAAATGTGTACAATGAAATCTAGAATTTCATATGTAGAAATATGCTCTATTTCACCACGAAGTCATTCATATATTTGTTAGATTTTAGATTTTTTGTTTGTAATATATATTAATCAAATTTTTATTTTTTCTATGGTAGGCACCCTTCAGCAAGTAAGTACATTAGCTTATTTGCCGCAACAAGTCCGGAAACTGCTACTCATTTTATCGTTACCCGGTGGACACCTGTGAACCAAGTCATGGAGGTACGAGTAGCATCACCCACGCCACACCAACACAATCCCGTTTATAGGGTGTGCCACATTCATCCATCATCTGAGGAAAGGACAAGAAACCCAGAGAGAGAAAGAGAAAGTACAACCATGCCCAAGCTGGGATTCGAACCCAGGTCCGTAGTCAGTCACACTAACCACTAGACAAGTTGGGCGGAATATTAATCAAATGGGAAAAATTAGTATTAATTTTAAAAATAAAGAAATTATTAAAATGATTAAATATAGATATTTAGACAGAATTCAATTTACATAATATTGAGATATTTCATTTTAAAAACAACAATTATAGATATTAAATATGTTTAACAATATTTCATAAATTATTAAAATAATTGTAAATGACATTGCGTAGCACTTTATTCTTATGGTATGTGACTAATGCAAAATATTATTGGATAATATTTGACGAAACTGCCCTAAAATGACAATTATTTTCCTTCCACATCCTCCCAATTCTGAAAAGAGTAATAAAATTTCATTAAACTCTTCCTTTGGCCTTATCCATCTCAGGTGAATTTTTATCAGAAAGATTTTATTATGATCATAAAATTCCGTTTTATTGCCTTGCACCTAGAAACCAACACAAAGACGAATTAAAATTAGAAGCAACGAAGATTCGAAATCACCTCGTAAAGTGTTTCAGATGTTTTCATTAAAAGACCTGTTAAGTTTTTGTCTTTTTCTATTTTATTGCTTACAAAGGGACGAACGCTTCCTATTCAGGATTAGACGCTGAAACGTAAAATTTTATATCTACGTGTTGAAAATTTATGTTTTGCCTGTAATATATGTTTCAAAATGTAATCAACTTAAACTAAATTGCTTTTATTTCATGAGAGTTAGGGTTTTCATTTTATTAAAAGTTGAAAATACATAAGAAAATATGTAATTTGAAAGAGAGAGCATATTTTATATTGAAATATCATTAAATGTGTATAAATTTCGAAATACTTTTTTAGACGTTGTTTGATACGTTAGAGGATATATATAATTTCATTTATTAAATTTATGTGATTCATTTATAAAATTGAAAATTTTAACCTTATTTCATTGAAAGTACTTATTTTGTATTTTTATCAATGAACTAATAATTTAATAAAAATTGTAAGTTGTTGCTTTTCGTGTCCAGCCAGCATGAAAATATGAGGTGCACTACGCTCCTTTTTTTCAAATGAACTGCAATTCGGTGTTAAGTCCGACTGCTTCAATACACACATGCCATAAGTACCCGTTTATTGGGTACGAAATCATTCATTCTCCGTTCATACAAGAGAAGTACAAAGACAGGATAGAGTGAAAGAAAGAGAAAGTACATATGTTCTTTGATCAGGATTCGAAACCAGGTCCTCCCTATCTGCAGTCAAGCAATCTGACAATTAGACAAAGTGTTGCGTCAAATTTAATGTTAATAAAATATTATAAATATCTAAAATAGTAAACGACAACTAAAATCTATCCAGATAATTTTCACAATTAACATTTTAAAACTACTTATTAATAGAAAAAATATTTTAAAATTCAGTGAAAAAGTGTCTAATTTTTCTATTTTGATATTCTTTTCCAAAACATGATTCAAGGATAAAGTCTTATCACTTCTCTTAAATTATATGTGCAGCTATGTAATTCTGATAAAAATATTTTTTATTCCATTTTATTAATTATTTTAAATTTACTGCATCAAGTAATTTATTTTATCTACTTACGAATATGCAAAAACGTCTTTACCCATGCTTTTCTTCTTAATCATAAATTAGTGAATATGTGCACTTGAATAACTGTTCATTCGAAGCTGCTTGTCCTATAATTGTTCATAAGTTTAATCATTAAATGATGCAGAGAATAGCTAAAATGTTTATTTTAAAATGTTCTGTATATTACTGAATGACATCAAACATTCATTCTATATTTTATAAGATCACTTGCAATTCATTTATTCATAAATTTTCGATAAATCATATTTTTTACGTGTTAAAGAGTTCAAACATTTCCTTGTGCAGGTTTAATTTTCAACTACAGTTAGTTTGCCTCCTGTTTTATTTTAATATTTAATTAACTTTTTTTTAATATTTCTTATAATGTAAGCCCTTAGCAATTTATTTCATAACGTATGACTATATATAAAATATTTTTAACATCTAAAAATTGTAAATTATAATATAACCTATACATTTCCAAACAACTCCTTAGAGTATATTCTTGAGATGATAAGATGTCCAATGTAGATCATATTACTCAAATAATAATTTTTTAACGATGAATTTAATAATAGTAAAATATTTTTTCATTGAAAACATTTTATAAATTTAATAATATTAAGCAAATTTTCTTATGAATAAATATCATAATACCTGAAACATTTTAAAATAAAGGTTTATAATTTTTTTTTTATATTTATTGAACTAAAGTTAATATTATTAAATTAATTACAGACATTAATGAAAAACAACTGTACAACAACATGCATGAATTTACTTTATTAAAAAATCTCCTTATTTATTCTGAAAATTTTAATTTTAAAAATGTAATTGATTTTCTCTGAAATCAAACCTATAATAAGATTAAATCACAGAATGTTTGCAGAATCTTTACTTTTTATTATTTCCTAGATACATTGTGATTTTAATAACACAATAATGATTTTAAAACACTAATATCATCATTTTTATTGTTTTCTTAAAATAAGTTTACTTTAAAATGTATTTCTAATACTATTGAAATATCATTGACTTGATATCAGTTGAATCATGGTTGTTTGTGTAACTATATATTTTACATTATTATTATTTCATAATAAGTATCTCATCAGGCAAATAGTTTAGTACCACTAAACAATTAACCATAAAAATAATGTAATTTTTGCAGTCATCGAGCTGTGTAATTACCGTATAAAAGGAAAGTGCTATGTGTAGAAAAAGAGACTTACCATGCTATGAAAATGATTTATAAGTTATGATTTTTCTAAATAAATAAAATAACAAAAAACTTATGTTATTTGTTTAATAATAATATTTTTAATTATGCTCGTATTGAAAATACTGTGTGATAATAACGAGCTGGAATCATTATTTTCCAATTTAATAAATTTTGCAGTCTTAAATTACTTTATGGAATACATTAATTAGCACAAAAGTATCTTCAGACTTAGTGCTATTAATTGTGATTAAATATTTTGAAATTAACTAAAATGTATCAATATCATTTTTTTAGAGTATTTAAAACACAATTCAATAAATATTTCACAAATTTAAGTAAACATAATAATTTAAATCGTTTCATTTTGTATCAGCAATTATGCAAATTAATATACAACGAAAACAATTACAACTGCTATTTGTAAATTATAAAAGTTCGTGTACTAAAATAATATAAATATATTATGAGAAATGAATTATTTAATTAATTTATTAATATACATGTAAATCTCCATCAGCAAAATATTCAGAAATGCATTTATAACTGATTTTAAACAATTATCTTATTATTACTATTCATCAGAAACGTTAATACATTTTAGATGAATTTACATAATATTAATACTCTACAAAATTTTGACTAAATGTTTTTCTAATACATTCGATATAATAAGGTATTACTTCAATAATTATTCAAATTCATATTTTATTATTATTATTATTATTATTGTATAACTATTGTTATATTACACTGTAACTAATGTAGTTAAGCTATTATTATATAAAAATTTATTAAAATATGCATTTTAAGAATATTTTTACTCAGAAAGCTCCATAACATGTGTAATATTGAAAATTTCACAATAACTAGTGCAATTGATATAATTTTTAAGATAGAAATCTTCACTCAAATGTTTTAAACTATAGATAATAACCTATCCAAATTTATAATTAGTAATATAGTTTAAATTAGCTTTATTAATTTGAAATATTAAGTTTTAGGATAATGGAAACTTAACACATATTTAAGTTTTTTTTAATAAGTTAAATCTTTACTGGACATTTTATTTTTAGGGATAATAATTTTAGGATGAACTTCAAGGATGTAAGGTGTTGGTTGACAAAAACTAATTAACACTATTTTTTGCCATGCTAATTATCGTGGAATTTTAATTAAATTTTCTGATTATGACATAAAAAAAATCATACTAGATTAATGAAATTCATTAGAAAAACAGATAATTATAAGAATCTGATCTGAACAAAAAATGAAATCTGATATTTGAAAGAAATTTTCGATTAGAGTTCAAAATATTTAAGAAATATTTTTAATTCCAAAAACTTATTGCGTAATCCATCTTTAACAAAATTTTTATAAAAAATATGTTCTGCATTAAATATGTATCATGGAAGTTATGAGGTATACTAGATGGAAAATATTAATAGTAAATAGTAATCAAGAAAACTAATTTTAATCAACATTTTGTTTTCATAAAAAATAATAATCATTCTCATTAAATTGTTTTAAAGAGCTATTTGCACAAAATGATATTTACTGAATGATTAGTTTCATGATCTTGTACTATATGTAAATATTAAGTATTTATTTAAAGTTTGAAATGATTAATTTTAACGATTATTAAAATTTGTATTAACTAATTTAAATTATTTTTATTAAGGATTTTAATATACAACAATTATAATTACTGAAATAAATACTGCATCAATTAAAAATTCAATAGCTAATAGTGAAGATTACTTTTAAGTGTATACCACATTGAATAATAGTCACTTAATAATACAATTTACTTTTCTCGCTAATGTTTCAAAATGAATCTATAAGAATATTTGAAAAAAATGGAACTTCATATGTATTATTGGTTTAATATTTTTGTAAAAGTTGAAGCTATTTAATAAATGTTCTTTCTATTTGAATAATTAGCTGTTTGTACTTTTTCGGAAATATAATCCTACAAAATTAAGTTTCCGTGTTTATTTCATAACATGATTACAAAATGGGTGATATTTGCTGTTTCTATTATCAAACAAAACATATTAACTTATTGTACATTTCACATATTTACCATTTTAGGTAGTCAGAAAATCGAAGTTTATGATAATTACTTAATAATATACAAGGTTAATTTCATTGTTAGCAGATATTTATAAAATCCATATGATGATAATAATATATGCATAAAATGCAAAACAAATTGTTTCAGAGCAATATTGCAATGTGATATTGCCATATATAATCATTATTTTATAAATAAAAAATTTTAGGTTTTTATTAATGTAAAATATAATAGTTAATTCTCACTATGCAATATGAAAATAAAATCTCAGTAATATTAATATTTATAGTATCAATACCTAGTAATTAAATATCTTATAATATAATAATTTCAATTTCTAATAATTTAATTTATATTATTAATATTTATATAGTTGCTTTTAAAATATTGCTAACAGAGAATAAACTATTAAATTACTATTTCTTGATTTTGGAATAAATTTTATGTATAATTAAATAAATCGAAACATTTACTTTAAATTGAACTTATTTTGTGAAAATTCATGAGATTAAAATCATGATATTACTTGTTATTATTAAATGACTTATTCACATATGTTCCCCAAAGTGAGTATTATTTTTAAACATGAGCTCATATCAATAATGAGAAATTATCTGGATGTACAGGAAAAGCAGTTCTTACCGATCACAATTTTAAATAAATCATAAGAACATAAATATTAAAAAATAATGAACTTTAAATTTTATCACTATTATTTTATCTAGATAAAATATTTCAATTTGAAAATACTCACTTAATATATCAAATGTAATTCCAGTCTAAATTCCTTGGAATTTCTACTCGTTAAATACTTAAAACTCAAAACATTTTAAAAAAAAATGTATTGAAATTACAAATATTAAAATAAAATCTATTATACTTGCAATAAACTGTTTTTTTCTTAAGTAAATTCTTATTTAAAATTGTAAATCAGATACACACATATTTCACACACGTCAAGCACTGAATTTCACAGATAAAACTAAAATAAAAGCATTTATTAAAAAATATCGTGTACAAATTCAAAATAAAATAATTCCTTGTTAGTATATTGAAAAATTGTCTAATTAAAATTAACCAAATTTATTATTATAAGTAATTTTAAATTCATGGGTCTTAACCAATACCTGAAACTTACATAAACTGAAATTTTATGGTTTTTTAATTTGTAATCTTTTTTGTAAAAGTAAAGAACATGTTATACATTTTGATTATTAAATATAATAATTGTAACAGAATTTTAATAAGAGATTAGCAATTTTAATGATGCTTTAGTTATTTTAATAACTGCTTATTAAAATTACTAAAGCCAGATTATTGACATTTTTTTCATGAAAAATAAAGATTATTTACTTTCAAAATGAATATTCAATGTAATGCTTCAACGAATGATGAAATATTTTTAATTTTTAAATGAATATTCCATTAATGATTAATACAAATTAATAATAAATATAGTCGATCATAGGAAAAATATTAAATAAAAATATTTGTTATGTAATATAATTTGAAAGTATTGAAAAAAAGAACCATTTTTTAAACGAAATCCTGTCTTAAAATTTATGGCACTTTAGATAACAATTTAGAGAATACAATTTAAATCATTTCGATTGTTTTAAAGCACCATATTTCTGCTATTTTTTAGAGACACAAATAAGAAATATCAAAATGATTTGTATCAGCTTGGAACGAAATGGAACATTTTCTAGGGATTTACGTCTGAGAAATGTAAATAAATTCTTGTAAGAGCTTTTCTGAAAATCAGATAAAACTGAGAACAAAACTATTTTTTGAATTGAGTTCACTTAGTGTAATGACAACGAAGCTGAATTCCGATAAAGAAACGCCTTTTATAAAGCAAACTTAAAAGCTAAGTTCCTTCTCGTAAAGATCTAAGCTATTTATTTTTATATCGTGATATTTCGAACACTTGAGTCTAAAGTTCCAGTAGATCTTTCAGCTATAATAGATTAATCATAGGATAAAGGAACTACTAGGCTCTGTAGTAACACTTTACTAAGAACACCTACAGAGTATATTGGAAGAAAGTAAACACACTTAAATTAACGATCCATATCGAGAGACGAGACACGGTGGTATTAAACTTTTTTTTTTACTTATTTTCAAAGAATCGCTTTCAGAAAGTTAAGTTATATAATTACAATATAAAAATATTTAATTTGCACACTTTATAATTATTTACATTTATACGTAATTTTATCTAACTTAGGAAAATATCTTTATATATTAAAAGTTAATCTGGTGATTAATAATAAGGGGTGGTTATTCATAATCCACACTAAATTGAGTGAATTATTGAAGTGATAAATTATTTAACATTTATCAATAAATATATATATAATCCCCAATTTGCAATATTGAATGTGCTAAATTCTAATCATTTTAAAGAAAATGGTATTTTAATTTGGGAAAGTTAATATTTTTAAACAAACTTGAATATTTTGTTCTAAAGAATTCAAGGAATATCTTTATGACTTAGAATATATATATATATATATATATATATATATATATATATATATATATGTTACATAATACAGTGACTATAATCGTAATCAAATATTAGTGTCTCTTTTCTATGTTCATTTCAGTAGATAGTTTAAGGCAAATGAGATGAAAGCATAAGTTGTTTTATAGCAGAGTAAGATATATTTCTGGCGTAGAAGGTAATCGAAATACAAAATAGATTTAATAATTTTGAAAGAAGTGCATCATAATGTCACCGAACTTAAAAAAAATGATTTTCTAACAGAATCTCAAAATGATAATGCCTAACCTGGAAAATCTTCAACAATAATAAATATTTCTTTACAAATTTGGAATAGATTTATGGCATTTCATTGTAAAATCTTTCCCTTTTTTGCCCATAAATACATGTATCTCAGTTTTTATACTAATATCAGATTATATACTAATATATTCGCTAATGAGTTTTGTAGGTCACTCTTTTTGTTCAATCTACATATAATATTCGTAGTCTTAATGTGTCACTAATATTACCAAACGAAAATTTAACACTTAAACATGAAATGTCTTTTTTGGGTACGTTTCATAGCTTTCTTTAAGCACTTTTCAATATTTTTTACATCTTCTTCCCAAGAAAATGCAAGAAAATTTCTAAATAATGCTAAAGAAAAGTATATGAGTCTGAGAAAAATATTACATTAAAGAATTCAAATCTTAAATTTTTTCTTGGTAATAATAGTGATACAATGAAACTACGAATAATCTATATGCAACGGGAGAAGAAATGACTAAAGAAATTCATTAGCAATGATATTAGTAGTTCTAAGCTGAGCCATTTATATTTTGCGAAAAGAATTAGGAAAATTAATTCTCTGGTCTACAAAATATCATTTCACAATTTGTGAGATAAATTTCCCTGAAAAATTAAGTTAAGCATTATCACTTCAAGGTTGTTTTAGAAAATCAACTCTTTGAAAGTCAGGGAGTTGATTCTTGATTTTAGCAATTTTAATCATTTTGTATTTTCCAATGACTTTTACACCAGATATAAAAATTATGCTAATATCTAATACATTTGTCTTAAAATATTTATTGAAATGAACCTACAAAAATGACCCTGATAAATTTTATTGTTATTTTCATTATAAGGCATCATGATGTTCTTCAAATTCTTAACTGCGAAATGTTTTATGCTGATTCGAATTATTTATTTTTTCACATTAAAATAAGATTTTTCTTGATATTAATCTGAGTATATCTTCCTCAAACACACACACACACACACACACACAC
>JAPDSC010162943.1:20740-57020 GCA_026290005.1 Latrodectus geometricus
ATTGTGAATTCAATATTTAGAAGCAAATTTTTTTTTTGTCTTAGAATAAAATATAATTGCTTGCAAATAAAAAAAACAAGATTAAAACAGGAAAATATGTAATTTATTTCAAAATAGATCAATTTATAAATTGATTTTTATAAATCAGTAATCATCCTCGAAATTCAATCTATAATGACAAGTGAAACCCATTTAATAATGGAATTCACTTGTATTTCTTTTTAACAACATTTTATAACTTGATATTCTACATAAATTGTATTTTATATTTATTTTCACAGTACCAATTTACTGTTATTATATTATCAGTATTTTAACTGTATATATCAAGCAATTTTTGGCGGCATGTCAAAAGAAAAAGCATTATACCAGAACAATAATAATAAAACAATAATTTAGTAATTTCTCTATTGTCAATATTTGCTAATACATCAAATGGCTATTGAAAACTAGAATGATGAGGAATACTTTCTTAAAAATCTGCATCACAATAATATTATAAGTTTTTCTTACATTGAACAGATTTATATTTTTTTACAAATTACTTTCAGATCCTTATAACACATTATTTCTTTAAAAAAATAATATATTAGTCACAAATACGATTTTAATTTAAAAGTATTTCTTGTTTTATTTTAACTGAGAAAGCTAACTATATTTCACTACAATAAAAAAAAAAACTTAGCCCTTTTAATAAAGAAAATATTGTGAAGTTTAGTTGTGTTTTTTTTTTTTCTTTTGAAAAACGGACTATTAAAGAAAGAAGCAAACTATCCTTTCTTAAATTAAATTTGACAACTTCCAGAGAGAAAAGTGAAAAAAGTTTTCGATATAGTTGTTGCCAGTAGATCTCGTATTTCTCATTAACAACATCAAATAAATATCTTGTTTCTGGAGATAAGGAGAAAACCAAAAAAGAAAATATTATTAAAGTGATCGAATTCAATAGAAAAATGTGTAAATAAGATTTATGGTTTACAGGAAAGGTAATTAAATAATTTAACATAAGCTTATTATTTTCGAAATTTTTATAAAACTTTCACTTTTGAATTTAAATTGTTGGATTTATTAATGGTAATTAAAACAATTAAATATTTTTGTCTAATTTACGATGGAAAAAATTAATATACATTTTTGTGACCTGGCAATTTATTTATTACTTGAATTCAGAAATTCCCATTTATTTAAAATAAAAAGATTATTGCTGACAAAGCTTCATTTTTTTCTCACTTAGCATGTTTTCGGTAGTCAATACTTTTAGTGAAGTGCTTTAATTAATGAACAATAATTTACAATCACACCAAAGTAAACTCTTAAATTGTTTTTTGACCAAACAGCACTGGCAATCATCCACACAAGTTTTTAAACTAATACATGGCACCTAAGAACTAACTTCATTTATCAATAGCAGTGTCATGCGAGTTTAGAATCAATGGGTTGCTGAGAATCAAATTGAAAGACATTCTTAATATTATACTGAATAAATTGTGGTATCAACCTCACAAAATCTTACAACGATTATTAGTCAGGAAATGTGCTTACTTTTAACAAAACATTCTCTCTTACAATGTGATGATCATTTGACACAGTGGAGTGAATAGCCTAATGGCGTAAGGCTATTAAACTATTAACTAACTATAAAATATTAAATTTCTTCTTGCAATATAATGCTAGATCACATATGCGCATCGTGTTCCGAACTTTCTTCACTCAGAGAACATTCGATTATTGTCTATGCCTCTATGGTCTCCATTGCACTCCACAACTAAAAGCATGCGATCATTATATTACTAAAAGCATGCGATCCTAGCTATTATATGTATGTTTTTAGTATGACATAGAATATAAATAACAAAGATTGAGCTGTTTATTTTTACTGTGGATGCTAAGTGTATAAAAATGGATAAAGTTCTTTTTAGCTGCCAAGAGTGGCAGTCATTTCTTAATAATCACAACCACATAGACTCCTAAACTATGAGCAAATTTTGTCTTCATGTAATGCAATTTCTGTATAATAAACATTTTTCTTAGTTATTTTTATTCCTTATGTTGTATTTTGAAAGGCCAGCAATATATTTTTATATTAGGTCTACCGGAAAGCTCGGTCCGTTATTAGAATGAAACAAAGACATACATACATTTTTTCATACTTTGGATAAACTTTATTGAATAATATAATTGTCATCATTATTTATGACTTCTTGCCACCATGATGACAATTTGTATATCCCATTTTTTAAAAAAAAATATCTTATTTCTAGAGGCCAAAATTTGAACCAGTGCTTGTCTGATATTTTCTTCATTCTTGAATTGTTTGCCCTGCAAGAAATTTTGTAAGGACAGAAACAAGGGATAATCAGATGGTGCTAGGTCTGGGGAGAATGGTGGATGCGACAGAATTTCCCAACCTAGCTCTGCGACTTTCTGACGAGTGCCCAAAATGGCAAGTGGCCTGGCATTGTCATGAAGCAGTATGATGTCCTTCCCATTGAACGTCACCGGCCTCTTTTCTTGGAGTGCAGTTTTTAATTTGTCCAATTGCTGACAGTACCTCTCCGAATTTAGCCTTTCATTTGGTTTCAACAACTCAAAATGTATTGGCCTTCGAATGTCCCACCATATACATAACATTCTCTTTTTCAGGCTCTTCTTCGGTTTAGAGGTAGAGGGGGCTGGTTTTCCGGGTTCACAACATGCCCTTTTCCTTATGATGTTTTCATAGGTAATCCAATTTTCATCCCCAGTTATGATCCGGTCTAAGAAGGGTGCAAGCAGAGATGTGCATATGATGAATAGATCATTCAAATTCTTCTCACTTAACTTGTGTGGCACCTATCTCGAATGCTTCCACACAAACCCTAGTTTCCGAATATGGTCGGAAATGGTTTGTTGAGCTAATTCAAGCCTTTCCGCAATCTCCGATGTTGCAAAACAGGATCTTGCTCTAACATGATCTTGACAGTATCATCATCGATTAAAGATGGTCGCCCAGAGCGTAGTTTATCAGAAAGGTTGAAATAACCTACATGAATTTTTTTAACCATCTTCTGCATGTTCTATCAGAAACTGTACCTTCACCAAACAATTTCAATGTATTTCTATACGCTTCTGTAGCATTTCTTCCTTGTTGGAATTCGTACAAAATACAGTGGCATAAATGAACTTTATCGGTAGCCATGGGTACACGATCGCGTCTCATTTATTATTAACAAGAATGATCTTCGTTTTAGTTCATCTGCGACGAAAATGTGTATACATTGTTAGCGATCAATAGAGAGAGCCAAATATGTGTCACAGCAATATGCGCATGCTTGTTGAAACTGATTGTAACCGGAGCGGTCAGAACTTTCCGGTAGACCCAATATTTTTAAACGCATTTAGATTCATAAATGTTAATAATTTAAAGAAAAAAAAAACAACGTTTGTATAATAAAATTTCAAATATTAATAATTTATCTTAATTTTCTATCGTTTTAAAGCATTTAATTATTTCTTGGATAGTTAGGAGAATTAAAAATTGTTATTTCTATACTCG
Organism: Latrodectus geometricus; assembly: GCA_026290005.1. NCBI lineage: Eukaryota > Metazoa > Arthropoda > Arachnida > Araneae > Theridiidae > Latrodectus > Latrodectus geometricus. The sequence continues at coordinate 24,276 of JAPDSC010162943.1, forward strand.
TATCTATCTTAAAATTATTAACTTTTATTCACAAAATAGAATGTATCAGTTCTGACGGCAGTCCTTATATCATTCTAGCAAGCTAAATCTACTTACAAGGAACAAATAATAATAAATAACGAACTGAATAATAAACTGGGTAAGAGTGGAGAGATGAAGGCCATGAAACAGTTCTGAATATGATGTAGAAAGTTTTCGGCAAATCGAGATTTATGCGGACGAGCATTGTCTCACTAAAATAAATAACCTGGAAGACCATTTAAGAAAGATGTCACATGGGGTTCAAGAATGTCTTTTTGAATCCAAACATGAATCCAAACAAAATTTTGACTCATTAAGTTCCGTATACTATAACTGAAGTGGACTGACTATCATAATCTGAGAACCCCAGACCACTAAGCCTGCTGTGATAGGAATGTGGGACGTAACTGTGTAGGTGGAAACGTACCGATCACCATGGTACATCCACATCCGTACGCGGTTGTCATTTGTCACCAAAACAAACTAGAATTATCCACTAAGTATCGTTCTTTGACTCTCCTAGTAGTTCGTGGACGTCCTTGGCTTAATCTTAGACGTCGTTGGATGAATCAAAGATAAGAAATTGCTGTCAAATTCATTCAATTAATCACAGACGGACCCTCATTCACACATAAAGTCACTTATAGCTGGTTTTGTCCTGCCTTTAGACATCCAATAGCTAATGGTAGAAATTGTTCGGGCAAATGATTCCAAGAGATCATTTTTACAAATTCACTATACAAGATTTCTAATCTCGTCTACGCAAAGGCAATCACCCCTTTGCTCTGTGACACCCATATTTATTCTCCTCTCAAACGACACCAGCGCTACAATTTATCTAATATCATATTGTCCAGCTCTTTTTACTTACCAACATTTTCATTAAGAATAGCTAATTTTATGGAGAATTATTGTTATTTTTATAATTTTTCTTAACTAGTGTAATAGGATGCACGGATGAAATAAATATTTTGTATAAAAATAGTATATCAAAGGGGACTATATTACTATATATTTTACAGACAATTTTTCTGTATAATAGATATTTTGTAAATATCTAATATAATGATTAAATTTATACCAGATTAATTTCTGAAATATTATATGATTGCCATTTATTGCATGTAAAATTTCAGTATTCCAAACCTTTTATTATAAAAAGTATATCAAATAAAAATAAAGGCATATTTCTGTTGCAGTATACCTTTAAAATTACATATGTTTTTATCTTAATATCAGAATAAAATATAGTACATTTATAAATAATTTGAATTTATACAAACACATAAAAATTATCTAAGAAATAACATTATATAAGTTTATTTACCATAATACTTGGAATAGTTCAGAAAGACATTAAGAAATTATATTGTATTATCTATCTATTTTCAAATATTGAATTCTAGAAATAGTATTTACTGGTATAAACAAATCATTTTAAAACTAACTCATTTCAACAATCCTTTTTTGTTTTGCAATAATTTACAATACAAGATTATTGTAAAATACATTTCCTTACATCTCTTTTTCTCTTTGTAAAAACTGTAACTAAAGCAGATAATTATTTTGAGTATGTTTTATAGTATATATTTACGTTAGTAAATAATATCTTACTAGTTATTGATAATTATTTTATACTATAATAAATAAGTCATAAAAATATATAGAAAAAACTCGGTCGATAAAAATAAATAGCTCAGAGATTTGTGAGATGAAACTTTGTAACTCTCTCAATATTACTCATACTTTATGGAATTCGACATCGTTATACTGAACGATACCGATTTGTAGAGTTTTGTTCTTCATATTGTATCTCATTATGTACATTCTGTTCAAAAGTATTTCATTATTTAAAAAAAGAAACTGTAAACAATTTATTATTTTGAATCAATATGAGATTTTTATTATTCAATAGTATATTTCTTTGCTGATAAGACTTTCTTCATAAGAAAGAAATTAAAATTCAATTACAAATGTATAATAGCTTATAAGAAATAGTTAAATAAATAATAGAAAAAGTTATATTCAATAATAAATTTTCAGTATAAAATATTTATTTAGGAACATTTCTATCGGATACGAACCATTCTGAGTGCACTGTAATCACTTCATTACGTTACGTTAAATTAGTTTAAGAACAACGTAATAATAAAAGTTATATTAAATAACGTTATGTTAATAATATTATTAATATATTTATTCATATTGTGACAAAATTTAATTTTCTTGCTCAAAACATTAAGCCCAATATATATATATGTTAATTTCATTCTTTATTATTCATTTCCTTATTTATCTAACTCCAAGTTAATTATTTCATAATTACCTCATAATATTTTCTTTATATTTAAAATATTATTTTAAATTTTAGATTCATTTTTCTTAAGCTATAATTGGCAATTTTGTTAGTTGTTATAATTACATGAATTAGCTCCAAAGTAATCATATGCAAAAAATTAATTAAGTTTTCACATTAATGAATTCTCTTGTAAAAATTTGGGTTGTCAATAACAAATTTTTAATCACAACTACTTTACTTTGTAAAAGTATTTTCCTTAACAAATTTTTTCTTTACAAATTTTGTTTCCATTATACATTAGTTTAATTTTCTTCGTTACAAAAAAAGAAGTCAATAATAATCATTCTATATCTTCTATGGAAACATAATTAAATATGATTATTTTAATTTAAAATCCCATTATTGTTCAGAACGAGCAACGTCAATTTCAAATGTTAGCTGAAATCAGTTTTAATTTTTCTTTTTATAATAGTGCTTCTATGAAACACATGATTTAAATATACAATAAATAATATTTTAGTTTCTAATTTAATGTAAATTTTAATTATACATTTGAATATAAATACATATGTTTTTTTTTTTTTCATAAGAATTTTCATGTGGTTTTCATTTCATTTACCTGAATTAATTATGTTTTCAAAGTGAATTTATGTTTCAAAAATTGTTTTTTCAGATATAAACTTTTATAACTATTAATGACTAGTCAAAAAATTGATTTTTGAAATATTTTATAAAATAAGAGAAGAAAAATGAACCTGTACTTGAAGAGTTCTCTTGTAGAAATTTTGTATTATATATCTATTTTATCACATTCTATTTTCTTAGCCATCATAAAGTTTTCTGAAATTATCAGAAATCACATTTGGTTAACTAGTGAAACTTAAATTTCTGAATGAGAACATTGGTATCAGAAAAATTAAATAGTACAGAATCATTAACTGAGGAAATATTTTCCGGATGTAATTAACATTATCTTGACATTTAGTCTGATTTCATGAAGCCTGACTTATTGATCAATTTTATAAATAGAAGAAATCCAAAAGTTACAGCATACAGAACTGTTAAAAAGTGATTTTTAGATAGATACTAGCTAAAAGTCACTTTTTAACAGTTCTGCATACTGTATTTTTCGTGTATTATGCAGTCATATCTTGATTTCTCATTGCATTCAAAAGCATTGTTCTCATATCTAAATGGTTCAGACTTTGATTGTTTTAACCGCATTTACTTTAAAAAAATTAAAAAGTTACATGAACCTCAATGATTATCTTCTGATGTAATGGAAAGGAATACGAAAATCAAAATTTAAAATTATAGTTAATCAACTGTTGACTCGGGAATTCAAATTATGAGATAGTTAGCTGTATTTAGTATGTCCAGTCAACATAAATGAACTTCTGTAAAAATCATTCATAAAATGTATTTCTTTGAAAAATGTGTGCAATTTTCTTAAAAGCAATTAGAATATAAATATTTTTAAATGGAATAAATAGATACAATTAGTTAATTTTTGCTAATTAATGCAGCTGATTTTGAATTATATGTAAAATTGAACGATTTAAACCTGTCTATTGTCTCTGATTGTTTATTTTAAATATAATTGTCTTTAATTGATGCTTTTAAGAAAATTAAGTTATTAAATTTTTAGCTAACGCTTATTTATGCAAATTATGGATAGTGACTATTTTATTATTCTATGCATGAATCATTTTTAAATAACATATCGATATGGAAACTTAAATTCAATTGTTATAGAGCTTCATTATACTTAAGTTTTGCATAATAAAATCAATCCCAATTTTAACACTTTTGAAGACATTAAATTATGAAATACTTACTTTTAACTAATTTTGCATCCGTAGTAATATCCTAGAAACTTTATAATAAATTAATAGAAATTGTAAGCAGTTCAGTTCATTCGACATGAAAATATTTCTCAGTGTCTTCCCTTGAACTCAGTAGAAGTCAGTATTTTATTTTATAATGTTTTTCTATACCTTTTCATTATGATATTCAATATCTTTTTTATTATATACTTTCAATGATGATAAATGACCTTCCTCTTATAAATTTATTAATTTCAAAAATAAAGTAATAAAATAGATTTGTGTTGAATTTATATACTAATAAATTGTATAATTAGAGTATCTGATTCTCATAAAATTAAAAAAAAAAGGATTTAAGTGCTGCATTATATCACCACTATGTCACTTAACATTGGAAATATAGTTCTCAAAGTACATAAAAATTTCTCTTCCTTATTAACTTTTAAATATTAATAGGAAACACAATTTTAAGTCAAAAAGAAAAAATTATTATTTTAATTATCAGAAAATGTAATATATTTAAAAATATTTTTACATAACCAATGCTGTCGATTGGTTTCAGGGATAATCTTTCAAGACAATTAATTATATTTCAACATGCATTATAAAACATGCATTATTCGTTTCATTTGTAAAAATATTAAGTGGACAAGTAGTGAAAAATGTTAATGAAAAAGAATCTATTGTCATAATAAACATCGATATAAGCTCAAAAATAAGCCTAAATTATTATGACAACTATTCTTAGACGTCTCATAACATAATATTTAATTATTTAATACTAGAACAACAAATTGTGAAAAACGCAATACTATCCATTGCAATATTTATATGCAAACTAAATTATAAACATATAAAAATAAGAAAAATGCAAGAGTTTAAAGAAATCAGCTAAAATTTCTCAAAAATTGAATTTTTATTCAAATGACAATTAAAAATGTTTCATTATTTAAAAATATAGAAATCAATGAGTTACATTAACGATATAATCAGTATTTGTAACTGCAAATATGTGTAAGAGACTGCATAAATATAAAACAGCGAAAAGTAGAATTTTGAAGAATGTCGATAAACAACTGACACTAAAGGTGAAAGGTGAATATATTGGAGAATTACATTCTTCCATGCGTGATAAAACATTATTTGAGTGACATAACTTCGTAGCCTCAAAATTAAATTTGAAGGCAAATTTTTTTTTAGACATGCAACTTTAGATTCTATGAAGATATTAAGGGATAATTGATGTTACTTGTTTTCTTCATAAAGAGAATAGTTGTATTTGAGTTCAGCTTATAAAATTTAATATTAAGTGTAGCAAAGAAGAACTTAATATTTACAATATTGTTAAAAAATTACTTCTTACCCATATAAGTTATTAGAAACTCCTCCGATAAAATGTAATGGTTTTGTACATTTTTTTTCAAAAAGAAAATATAATTAAAGTTCCCTAGCTTACAAATTAACGATATTTAATATTGTTGCATCATTCTAGCTTGATACATGATCTTTGTAGAACATTATCAACTTATATTCTCCACTTTTGAACTTATACTTTCCACTTTTGTGCTTTCTTCACGACAGCAATTATGCATTAACATTTTAGTTAGAAGTTTTTTCCAATAAACAACTTAACATTCATACTCAGTAGACTTTCCTCTTTAACTAAGCTATTAGAACTTCTAGAACACATCTAAAATAACTTGGGTATTTTTCTTAATCATATTTCATTATGAAATGTGTCCAGTACACACACGTAATTTAAAAAGTTTTAAAGTGGTAGAAACTTTTATATATTATTATTAATTAAATGAAATTTGTACAACATTAATAAATTCCCCATCCAAATATGACTGAGTCTGTTAAATTAATATGATTTTTAGTTTCGCTCAACTGATCATTGATTTCATAATAACACCTTTCTATGTTATAATATGTTTGAAGTGACATTTCCTTTTTATAAAGTCAATTAAAATCTTACAACTTTAATATTTATGTATTTAAGATTAATATTTAGGTTTTTAACGTGAAAATTTTTAAACAAATTGTTTATCTATATTTGCGTAATTTGAACGAGAATTTCACGTGATATAATGAATAAGGCATCATTAGCAATACATTGCGATCTACTTGTATTTCCTGGTTTTAATCGTATAAATCATTTATCTTCATGATAAAATTTTAAAACATTAAATTGTTTTAATGTTTTATAGTCCAAAGCTGTTTCGCTCTTATTTTCAACACACATTACTTAAAAATATATTTTAGAGAGCTTTGCTTAAGAAAAAAAATTATTTTAGCATTTTTTCATATGTTATGGATATAAGTTTGAAAAGATATCATGATTCTCTTCAATGTTCTGTCAATATGAATTAAAATACTTGATAGTAAAATATAGCATATAAGAAAATTTTCCTCATACAATCCAAAGCTGATAGGTGTAAAGCTAGAAATTAATGTTCCAAATAATAATAATAAAATAATGAACAATAAACAATAATATAATTGTGAACTTGTGTGTTTATATGTTCAAATTAATAGTTTTTTAGCAATTATTTAAAAGACATAATTTAATTAAAGCAAAAATGATACTATGTATTTATTGAAGAATTTCTCAAGGGTGTTTTTATATAGAATTAAGGATCGAATGATTAATAATTATTAAATAAAAACATAATTTTATCATTTATTTAAAGTTTAAAATATATTCAACGTCAATTTAATGGTTTGACAACATTAAAATTTATACAAATATATTGTATGTAAATGAACTCATTGAAAGAATAGAACATTATTTTTTTTAATACAAAAAAGAATTCATGTTTGATCCATAAGCACCATTTATAAATACTCATTTATAAAACTCATTTAGGGATTTTTGAAAGCTAATCTATTACACAAATACAAGGAACAATTATAGAAAATCTGCAGACTTTATTAGGAGAAGTAATTAACTGTTTGCCGCCCGACCTGTCTAGTGGTTAGCGTACCTGACTACAGATGGGTGGGACCTGGGTTCGAATCCTGGCTCAAAAATGGATGTACTTTCTCTCTTTTTTGTCTTTGTCCTTTCTTTATGTGTATGAATGGTTGCCTACCCTATAAATAGGTACCTATGGCATGTGTGTACTGAGGAAGTCGGACTCCACACCAAATATGGTTCAGGTGGAAAAGTGGAGCAGCGCACCCCATATTGCCAGCCTGGCTGGCACACGACAACAACAACAATTAATAGTTTAAAAAATGCAAGATTTTCCTCCAGATTATCCCCCCTCCCCCCCTTTCTTCAAGTAAAATTATTTTAAAAAAATTGATAATCATTCAATAAGTCAAGAAAAAATTAAAAGATAAGAATCATATAACAATAGAAATTTGAAAATTTTCTGAATAAATAGCTTATCAAGAATGACAATAAGTTTTGCCTTAAGAAAAATAGAAAAATATTTAAAAATATATATTTGTTAGCATTATTTTTTAATTGAATGTTATTTGTGAAATTATATATATAAGATTTCATAAAATATATTTAAATGTTTTGTCTTCGACAGTTTCTTTTTCTAATATTTAAAGAAAATTTCTCTCCTTAAACCAAGCATCAATTGCAGAAATTGTGAAAACAGTGAAAATAACGTGTCTACAAATAAAGTGTTTAAAACTATGCATAGATTTATTTCTGCACAAACAACTTGCATTAAAAGTCAGTTATCTTCATTATAGTAAATATATATATATATATATATATATATATATATATATATTAGCTAACATTAAAAGATTGCGCTTTTAAAATTAGAAGTATGTATTTTTTATTGAAAAAAAATGTATGATAATATTTGGAATTATTCAGTTTTTTTTATGCAATATAGTTTAACATTATAAAAGAAAAAATGTTTATTTTAAAAATAAATTTATTGACATCAAAAGTGTGATAACAAATTCTGTTCCTTTAAAATACGAGAAACTACCACACCATGTTTTCATCTAACAACTGTCTAATGGGCTATGAATTAAGAATTGTGTACATGAGAAGTAGAGAAAATTAATAGTCTAAATTTATATATAAAAATCTATATTTTTATTATAACAGTTAAAAATGGAATAGTGAAATGAGATCAATAATATTAATTAAATACCTAGTGTTTATAGTGTGTCGTTGGATATTAATTTTCATCACCCAAACTATTCATTCGAATAGTAGTTTTAATTAAAGAAGTTTGACTGCACAGAAATAACTATATATTATTCATTTTTCACCCAATTCAAAAGCTTAAGTTTATAAATAATTTTGCTTTATTTTAAAATTAATTTAAAATAATAATTAGTAGTAAATAAATGTATACATTTTTGGGATATTTACTTATGCATTAGAAAAGGGCATTAAAAATAAATTTAATCCTGCGCAAAAACTTAATGTTAAGTTACTGATCTTTGAGAGGTGCACTATTTCCTTTAAATAACAGACTATAAAATTATTAATTTGGGATTTAATAAATTTCTGAATTCGTTCTAAATATTTTTCAAATGTTTTGCATTTTTAAAACAGCTAATCTCTATTAGAAGTTATTATCATCACTATATTAATAAATAAGTCTTTCAAAAGAAACATCGTATTCAGGAATATTTAAATTTTAAGATAAATGTTGTAAATATTATAAAATGTTAAAAAAAATACTGCGAATTCCTTTGGTATTGACATGTCTTCATAAGCATTAAAATATACCGAAAATTACCAGAGGGTTTTTTTTTTTTTTTTTTTTTTTTTTTTTTTTTTTTTTTTTTTTTTTTAATGAACAGAGATACTTATATTATGGTAGTACATAGTGAATTCATATGTCTTGCATTCTGTTCGTCTTTTTAAAAATGAAAATTACTGGATACATCAGATCTTTAAAAAAGCAAAATTGTAAATCCACGCTTATTTGTGCAAGTGTGTATGAAACACCTACACATTTAAGTTTTCTATATGTAAATGGACTATGTTTCATGACAGTATACTTACAGCGTAGAAAATAAGCTCGTAAAAGCAAAATAGTGGAAGAAAAACCAATAAATCGCAGTTTATTTGGCGGATTGTCGTTAAAACAAGAAACTGCTGCTGAAGTAATTGCAACCTTCAATCAGCAACTTCATTTCCAGCGTCAATTTTTAGAGGTACGAGGCACATTCGTAAGTAGAACATTTACGGCATGGTAGTTATTGTCGAGCTACATGTCATACATATTATTGGCAAACATAATATGTGCAGAACAATGCTATCAGACTCACCATATCTTTGAATTAATTAGTGTAAAATAAAATAATATGATAAAACGCCTTTCCACCTTTCCGAATATGCTTATACCGCCTCCCAGTTGTCCATCATGGAATATAACCAGTCATATGTTGTGTTTTCCTACTGGACTGATCATAACCCGTATAGGAAAGAATATTAAAAATATAAGAAAAACATTAGCTAACCAAGTCCATTCTATGTTGCAAAATTTCTGTCACTCAACAGATAGAATTTACTTTACTAATAATGCAGTGGTCTTGTCTAATCATGGTTTGTTAATCACTAGGATAAATTTAAACATTTAGCATGGTACATACTGTCACATGACCTTAATATTATTGAGCAAATATGATCTCTTATAGTTTTCAACACAAAATCAACATCTCCCACTGGCAACTTTTCCAGAAATTTCCCGATCTCTTCTTAAAAATGTGTACAATATTTATCTAAGCATTATTAAACGCTTGCGTGAATAAATTTCTAAGTGAATCCAAACTGTTTAACATACTAAAGGTGGTCCTACACTATTCTAATTAAGGATTATTTATAAAACTGTGCTGCTTCTATTATTTTCATAACAACCTGTATTTAGCATTATCATCTGAAAACAAAATGACCTTAAGCACGAATCATCAGTTAGCAATTACGGAGCAAATTTAGTAAGAGCGTAGTTAAGAAAATCTTCAACTAGCGTCTGATGATTATACAAATGATTCTAATGGAGTGAAGCATCCAGTATTTCCTTTCTGCTAAATACATTGATATAAATGAAACAACGTAATTATTAGTTGTGAAAAGAAAATATTTGACCCGTTTGATTATTGTGTATGCATTTAACTTCCATTTGTTTCATTCAGATTAATCATCGTATTGTTTTTCATTGAAAAATGTAATTTTAATAATAATAAGTGCTTGTTAAATTTCAAACAATCTTCTCAAATATTTTTATTGAATTAAACTCTGTGTGAATACTAACGTAATACTTTAATATTCTTTATTTAGTATAACCCGTAAAAGTCTGCGCTTCTTTTCTTCACATTATTTGATGATGCCTTCTTAACAACAGAATGTTATGGGAGTATTTTCTTAGATATACATACAAAATTGTTGATTATTATACTTCTGTAAACTAAATCAGTAATATATATTTATACACAATCGTATGAATAGTTTTGGACTGCATTTTTTACTTGTAACTATACACCTTAATTTTACCTAAATTAGTTAACAAAATATGAATTAAGTCTTTAAAACAAATATTTTGCAAGAAAAAAAAATCATAATTTATCAGTCAATCCCAGAAATGAATTTTCATTTATATAGCTTTTCGCTTATTATTTTATGTAGTTATAATTCTAATATTAAAATCACTTTGTTTCAGTAAATATTTATTAAATTTAAAATATGAAAAAATTAAAAGAAATGAAGAATGTTGCGTTATAACTTCCCTGGAGATTAAACATTTTCAGGGTTATAGAAATGTAGAATATAGTAGTCTGGTTTTTTAATAGAATTTAAAAACCCTGAATAATATTGTTAATTAAAAGTAATTCACATATAGTAAATTTTACATTTCATTTCAAACTAAAACTGTAAATGTAACAAAAATTTCCTAGTTTTTTTTTAAAAATACGTGTACATTTTTTTGACTGTAATTAATTTGCAAGCTGTTCATCATTAAAAAATTATTTTGATTAATGTATGTAGACTAAAACTAATATCCATATTTTATAACATTAGTTTGTATTTATTTTACATCATCCCTGAATGAATAATTCTATAATTGAAACATTTATGTCCTCTGTAAGTGATGTATATTTCTCTTTTTTCAAGACTGAAAATTATTAGTATTTGTGACATGTTTTTTTTCTTGGAAAATATTGTAGTTAAGTAATCATTTGAATAAACTATTAGAATATAGGACTTTTATATATTGTGAACTACATTTCTTTCAAATTAAATATAGAATAAAAACTCTTCAGTCATGATCCCTTAAATTAAATTTTTAAAATTGTTAATCATAAAACGTTTACATTTTACTATCAACATTTTACTGATCTCATTGAATTTTTATTATATTTTTGAAAATATGTTATTTAAATCTCTTCAAAAAAAAAAAAAAAAACAATCTTTTTACAAATACTCAATCAGAATGTGACATTTATGAAGCTTACTAATGTAATCATTTGACAAAATCATCAAAAAAAGGTCATTTGTATTAGCTACTATCAACTTTTCTGTTGATATGTTCATCAGATTTCAATACTTCAAAATTATTTTTCTTTGAAATCTATGATTGATATGTTCTAACCTGGTTCCTATTATAAGTTACCGTCAATGAAACGTTTAAATAAATAATTCTGAATTGCATATTATTCCGTCTGCGTCATTAAAATTTAGTTCAACAGCAAATCAATCATCGATTGTATGTCTAATCTATCATTAGTGTCTGTGTGATATCAGAAAAACTCTAGATATTTGAAACATCAGAATGGGAATAATTTTAGCATACAGCTTAGTTGCTCTAAGTATTTTGACTCATGAACATACAGTGGTCATGAGTGAAATTTAATTTAAAATTTATTTAATGTATATACACTAAATAACTTATACACATCATATAAACAGAATTTATAAGACTATACATTCTTAATCAGCTTCTAAATATTTTACCAATGTTGTGATGAAGTATTTCAGTTATTTATTTTTCATAAAACACGTTTTCATTAAATTTCTTTCATTCCTTTTAATTCAAATAGTTCTTATTATGATATAAAACCGTAATTGAAATTTTATTAAAAAGTTAATTTTAACAGTAATGAATGAAATAAATCTTAAAGAATAGATAATTTCTTGATATTTAGGGATCAAAGGTATATATACTTTTCCGCTTAACATACAATCAGTTATAAAAAAATTAAGTAAAATAATAAAATTATTTGCAGGTTAATAATTTTATAAATTTTTAATTTTATTAGTATTTTGTTTATTTACTAGAAAATGTGTATTATATAATTTTTGCATATAATTTATACAAATACAGGACATGCCAGTGACTGAATAATTAATCATTAATGTGTTAACTAAATATTAGACCAGTTAGTCACAGGAGAAATTATATTTAGCAGAACTATAATAAACCTTCTTTTATTTAGTTTAAAGTATATATTAAATTTATGTCTTAAGTATAAAAATTTAATTGTAGATTGAGAGTGTGTTTTAAAATTCAGAACAATATAGAAAAGTCATGAAATATACAACGATTAAAACACTAATTGCAGTTTTAATTTTATAAAATAGATTTTTTTAAGTAGAATGGAATATATAATAACAGTTACTTATACAAGAAGTAACAAAAATTAATAAAGTTTATTTATCATTTCTGAATATTATCATTTTTTGGTAATTGATTGAAATACAAAACCAAAGAAAAAATCTATACTTATAAATTTATACTTCTAAAAATGTAACAAGTTTATAACTATTACTAAAAAAATCCTAAAATCATTAAAGAACAAAATCAAAAACTTCTAACCATTTTATAAAATTATTTGAAACTCTTTATGAGTTGAAGTAGAAACATGGCTGATATAAAACTAGTTTACTTTCAAGTTTGAAAGTAATAAATGTGAGCTTTTTAATGATAATAAAATATTTTGAAGGAAATTGTAATAGATATAAATATTTTCCCAATAATCTTCACTTAGAAAAATTTAACCAAATTTTATTACATTTTGAAGGTAAAAAATAAGAATATTGCAGTCACAAAAAATAATTTTTTGCAATTTTAAAATAATTTCATTACACTTTTGGCAGTAAAATTTCTTTCAGTATAATTGAATTACCGTATAAAAATTTATATCACTTTAAGTATAATCTTCAATCAAAAATAATTTAAAAAAAATATTCATATTTCTTGTTAAAGTTTCAAATGTTATACATTTCCATTCTCAAACCATATCAAAATTTAAAAAAAATAAAAATAAAAGAAAGACTATCAATTTAAAAGCTCGAATTTATTAAGTATACATACACAATATTCTCTCAAAGTTAAACTAAAATATGTAAAATGCATGTGCACAGAAATATAGACTTTAATATGAATATATGTGCATATATGTTATTAGGTTAAACATATGCAATACTATTATATGCACATATATCAAATACATCTCTTATATATATTGTAAATAATACCTTCTTCTGAATTGCGAAAGCTCAAGAGAGTTCTGAGAGGGAACTTTGGCATGGATGATGCCTGGGTGAAAATTATGTATAATGAATGAGTATATATATATATATATGATAACATACATATTCACTGATAACAAATAAATCTTGCAAACATTATCGTGACTAGAATGCACCATAAATGAAATGAAGTTTCTTTAAATGTGACTGAGATAGGGCAGAATGTCTTCTGGATTTTTCCTGATTGCTGAATTTTGAGGATCAGCCATTTTTTAAGGCCACTTTGGATCATTATCAATATTTCTATTCATTCGCATTGAATATCGTGTTCTTATCAGAATTTCGGATTTTTAAATTTTTTTTTTTAAAATGTTTGCCAAATTTACGTTATGATAAGTTATTTATTCTCTGTATATTCTGAATTTTAACATTATAATATTCTATATTGAAATAAATAAAATTCCTAAAATTTCTGAAAAATAGTTTATAGTTTTTGGATACATTAATCATAAGGTATAAAAATGTGAGTCTTGAAAGATAATGTGGTTTTCTAAAGACATTTCTTTTATTTGGGAAAGAAGTCATTATATATTTGTGCTGTCCTGTTGTCATTATTTAAGAATAATGTAAAATCATATTTTATCATACATCATTGTCCTTTAAACGTCATTATATGGTATAATCTCTAGGCATATAAGTAATCAAATAAGGCATGTTATTTAAATTTAGGATATCCAAATTTGCGTGAAATAGGCCATTGCAGAATTGCTGTAAAAATTCTGCATTGTTGTTTCAACATATGTTGGAAACTGATGACGTGAGTATTCTGCAGTGAATGAATGAACAGATAATACAAATAAAACTTATTTTCCTAATAAATTTTCATTATAACAGTCAGAAATTTAAAATATGTTTATTTGGTATGTTTTAAATTACAAGTAGTATAACTATTTTGTAAATACTAGCGCGTTTATGTTTCTTTAATGTTTCTGGAAATTTAAATATTCAATGTATAGTTGCTATTATTAGATTTTTGTCGCAAAATGAATTCAATATTAAGATTATTTCAATATGGCATTCTTAGTTACTATCGTTTCCCAAGATTCTTGTTATAATGGAAAATTCCAGATTAAAACACTTAGTTATATAATATTTATAAAATGTAATGCTGAAACGATATTTTTCCATAATTTATTTAACAACTAAGGCACTTTCTTCTTATATAAGATCAAAACCGTATATTACACTATTAATTTTATACTTTAAAGAAAATTCCTTGTATTTAAAAACTTAAATGAAAATTTATATGAAAATATTTGGCACTGTTATTAGATAATTGAAATATTTTTTCTCTATATTTTACATATAGCATTCACAATTCAAAAACTTAGAAAAATTAAAAAATATTATGCTTAATGTATATACGAATTTGGTTAATGATTAAAATATTATAGTATACACAAATATCAATAGACACAAGAATTTTTCAGTGAGTTGCAGAATTATAGAAAATAATATGATATATTTGTCATCTTAAATATTGTAAGAAGTTTTTATTATTAATAGAAATAAAAACAAATAATATATCAACTTTTTCTTGTTTTAAAATACTCTTTTATAAGTAAAAATTTTGAAATTGAAAATATTTTTAAATAATTTAAAAACAGCTTGCAAAGTAATGTATAAATTAAATTAAAAATATAACGTTTTACAGAAAATATTGAATTCTATACTATAACTATTATATTGTTTGTACTTGAAATACTATCGAAAATATTTGAGCATTTTTTTAATTATGAGTTCATAATAATAAATTATAATTATGTTATGAAATCGTAATATTTTTCAAGAATAGCAATTCTTAAAAAACTTATGAATAAATGAATATATTCTTGAAAAAGTTTTTATGAACAATTTTGAGAAGAGGAATATATTTAAAATTAAATCGTAAGTGATGAATGCAACGTAAACCCGATAAATACAGGTATTTTCACATTCAATAAAATATTGTAAATTAGTAACTGGATAATTAGGAAATCTTTATCGCCTTTTCCAAGTAAATATTGTACTTTTCTCGTATGTACAATCTGCTTTACGCTTATAAAAGATCCATATTTAGAAATTCCCAATTTTCTATGAAATTGCAAAATTTAAATAACACATGCAATTTAGAGCTTTTGAAACAGTCAAAATCTAGAAATATTCTCACACTAAATATTTAAGTAAAAAGCAAGCTCTTTTTTTAAAAAATGAGTAAATATGCCCTTTACTTTTGAGTACTGACATTTTTTTGTGGAAAAATACACTATCAAATAAATAAAATTTCTGCTGAAAAATATTGTAAAAGCATCATTAAACTCTGAAATTCTTATACGAATTTTCGAAATAAATATTAATATAAAAATAATGATTTTACATTTTTTTCAAAATCCATAATAATATGTTACTGTATATAAACACGGTTTTTTAATTATATTAATAAAACAACATTATTTGTATAAATGTAATTAGAAAACAAAAATGTTTTAATAACATTTTGTGGTATTTATTTATATAAATAAATATTTTTAGATGAAATCAAATGTTATTTTATTCTTAGAATAAAGAATAATTATTTAAGAAATATATTTGTGTATTAAAAGTATTACATTTCAAGAAATGTTAAAACAATTATATTTGGCTGTGCCGACAAAATGTGTATCTAGAAATATTATATATTTTAACTGCTGTTTTTATTTCATAGCATATTATTTGATTGTATTTTCTCTTATTTTAGTTATAACAAAAATTCATTTACTGTTATGAACTATTTTATAATTAAATTTACAAACTTTATAATTAAATTAAACCCAGTATCTGTTTTAATTTACCTTATCTTACATGATAATACTAAGTCACTGACAGAATTGCAAATTGGATACTACATCAAATAGATCATTGGAAACACTATTATTTTCAGTAACATTTGGATCACTGAGATAGAAATTCATGATTATTTTCGTACTTTACTGTTAATACTTTCACGGAATATATTCTAATTATACATTCACCAGAAAGCAGGAAAGTGCTTTGGGCATCACAGAAGATGATGAATGAAAGGAAATTGCTTTTATCAGTATGCATGGATCAAATGTCTATCGTTAGAAAGATTCCGATTTTCAAAATCATCATACGTTAATTACACATGAAGCTTTTATAAAAAGAATATCACACAATATATATTGATTCAACTGTAAAAAGAATATGAACTATTTAAAATGGGGGATAAATTTGGAGAAGTATTTCAGAAGTACTGCATTAAAGATTCCGAGAAACTTAGAAGGTTTTCGATGCATTTGATTACCTAAACCTTTTATGAGACCAGAGAAGTAATTAGTAATTTATTAACTTAAGTGTTCCTTGTAAAAATTTCAAGTACTGCTAAATGCATCCTTTGATATATCTTACCTAAGGCTATTTCTACATACAGAGTATGTGTTATCTTTAGAATATAAATGTAAACAATTTTGAGTTTTTATTCTCTTTGAAGTTGTATAAGTTTTTAGATTTATTTAAAATTTATATAATTACATTAAATTACAACATTAAAATGTGTATTTCATATGATATGATTTTGTTTGTTGATATTGAGATTTTTTAGTAAACAAATTTTAGACATTATATATAACTATACTTTTTCGATATGGCATAAATTATATTTCATTTATTTACAAGTCATTTTTATCAATATTGTTTTAACATTTATTGTATATAAAATTGAAGTATAAAGTTAACAATAGGCAATATTGCATATCTGTCGTTCAAACAATTAATTTTAATAATTCTATTATCATGGACTAATGAATCATTGTTTACTTAAATATTTTTTGGTTTTTGTAACCATACAAAATGAATAATAATGTATCAGTTAACTGAAAATTGATATAAGACTTAATTTATGATTTCAGAAAAAAAATTTGTAATTTAGAAACAAATTGGTATCAATATTTCTTTTAAATTCTAAATAAATATATGTTCTTCATCTAATGTTTGGCAAATGAACCAGTCTGTAATTATATATGTTTTATATTAGAGAACCTGCAAATCACACGAGACAACTTTATGAAAATATTTAAATTTTATGGTACATATTATGGATTTTTTTTTAATGAACCGAAATATAAACAAATACTTTTTTCTTTCTTGTTTCTTAAAGCAAAGCTTAGTTAGGTGGTTCTCACTTAAATCATTGAAATTTTTGTTTTCTCTAAATGAATTTGCTCATGTTTAATTGTTTAATGTAGCTTAGAAATGAAATTCTAACACAGATTTTATACGCATTCTGTGCAAAAAAAGAAAATGTTTTGGGATTTATTTTCTTATTATGTCAAAAAATGTAATCATTAATTCTTATCTGCTCATTTCATTAACAAAAACGGAATTGAAACATTTTATTAAACTTATTAATATTAAAAATTGGGTTAGCTGAAAGATTGTTTTCTTACCAAACTATATTGTGTAAAGTGACTTGAAAAGTTAGGTATTAATGTGATGACACGACATATAGACTTCAACACTTTGTAGATCAAAACAAAGTTAAATTCTTACTTTTTTTATTAATATAATGTAGTTGATTTTTTTTATCATCTGTTGAAAAAAAGTTAACAATACGAAATCTTTCCACTATTTGTTGAAATCAATATATTAATGTTATTATTGAAGGCAATGTCTACCTAAATTTTTTGTTATATATTGAAAATGCAATTATTAAATGTACACATATTAGCTTCAATTATTGCATGTTTTACGTTTTTCAGTGTTGAGCTTAAAACATTTATATATATTAGGACAGAGAGAAAGGCAGAATAAAATATTTTGTGAAATAGTTGACATTGTAAGCAATCCAAGCACCGAATCACGGGTGTCATTGAATACTGCAAATTGGAACATTTAACATTTTATTTCAATGTTTTTAACTTTGTTACTGAGTATAGAAAAAGTGATGGATGAGATGTTGCACTGGATTTTAAATATTTTTCAATTGAAATAACTGGAAAAAGTGTTATGAATACAACAAGAATAACGGTTCATGTACCTTTACAAGATATTTATAAATTCATATAATGTTTTAAATAATATAACTTATGTATGTGTTAACATATTTTTGCACTCTGATATGCAAAGAGATTTGCATGCTATTAAATCAATTCTTAATTGTTTTCCAAATCTCTTACAATTATTCATATTTCATTTAAAATGATAACGCTCTTTAGTTTCTTGTTATCACACAAATTACCACGATAAAATTTCAATCCAATATCTTTTCAAATGTATATATCATATAATACGCATAATAGTCTCCATTTATCATATAATGTGTCATGAATACATGAAGAAGTATGAAATAATAATATTTCTGATTAATAATATTTTACGAAAGAATTATTGTTACGATATACTTTCTTTTAAAAAAATTAGATAATAAAGTAAGATATACTTTTTTTTAAAAAAATTAGATATTAATGAAATTTTTGTTTCATTATATAAGAATGGTTGTGCGTTTTATGCATGACTCTACATCATATTGGGCAAACAAGGCAACTTTATAAAAGCTCAGTTTCTTTGCCTATATAAAATATTTCAAAAAATGAAAATTAAACTGTTTCATTAAATTGCCTATTCACATAAATTATGTAAATCACATTGTCGTATAAGAAAATCAGATGATATAAAGACAAGTTTAATTAAAATCATTTATAATATAAGATAAAATATCCACTTACATAATGAATACTATATACGATTTCAGAAAGGTATTTTTCTAATATATATATTATAAAAACTATAGCCCGAGAAAGTAATAAATGTAATTCAAATTTATTTTACAAATGCATAAGCTTTTATTTTATAATGCATAGTATTTGAGTGGTATTCTATAAAAAATAATATTGTATTCTCATTTTGTTTTTCTTGCAGTTTAACTAAAAGCAATTTTAGTAAAAGAATTATTATAGTGATAAATTTTTAATAACATTACATTTTATAATGTTGAAGTAAATTCAATACTTTTCACAAATTATATAAAGGCGATATATTTTAAAATACCATTTTAAAACATTTTCCATTACTGAAATGAAATAGGCTCATTGCTAAAATTTTCAAATAAATCTATACTTTTTACAAATTTAGAAAAAGGATTTCAGAAGAAATAACTTCCAAAAATTTTGTTCATTACAGAATCGATTTTTTTCATACTTTGAAGTAAAACTTTAAAAGAAAAATATTTACCTTTGGATGAAGTCGCGCTCACTGATATATTTTTAAATTGAATGAGATGGCTTAGCTTCCAGTTTCATGATCTTAATTTGTTACATAAACAAGCGTTAGTCGAAATAAAATTTTCTTTATTTCATTGATCAATGATAGGTTGAAAATGTAAGAAAAATAATTAAATTTTTTAAGAAACTTTTAATAATTTAAATTCATTGCAACATTAGAATCTTCATACATCAGGTCGTTTAGGAAATCATCTAAACTTGACAAAAAGGATGTCAAGATATATATACAAATATAACTATATATAAATATATGTATAGGACTATCTGAATTAACTTCTGTAATAATCAATTATTATTTTTTCTTAATATTTACTTTACGATTTGTGTACATAAAACACACAAGCACACACACACACACACAAATAAATATATATATATATATATATATATATATATATATATATATATATATATCTATATCATTGCAATACATTTTTTCATACTGCTCTGATTGTGTTGTCATAAAAACTACGCATTACTTTAATCTTAAGGAATTATAAGAAAAAACTATGAGACAGTAATGCTATATTTTTCATTTCATCAAAAATTTAAATATAATTCTGTAATATTTAAAATTTTTCATCCATTTCTCCAATCTTTTCAAAGTTGTTACCGTATCCATCTTTCAATAAAATGTAGTATGCATTTTGAATCTTTAAATTTCATTTTAAAATTTCTTACTATCTCCAATTTTGCAATCGAAACATATCACACACCACTCCTTCTAAGAATCAGTTACCAAAACGTTAAGCAATTTCTCAAATTTTTATGTAAGTTTCCAATTTAATACTTTCCCTTTTCAGGATGTCTATCAAATAATTTACTGTTGCTTCAAATATCCAAACTTGCCAACAAATTGAATTGCATGATTCCAAGTGAATATTCCAACTCAATATATTTCTCAAATACTTTTGGTAACAAACTACACTTTTTGTTCTTGCTTCTTTCTTAATTTCATGTTCTTACTTCGATCACTCGTACAAGAATTGCCAGATAAAAACAAGAATCGCTGTCTAACTATACAATCAATAAAGTGGATTATATTTATTTTTAAAACAAAACTTTATGAAAAATAAGTATTCATGATATTTTAATTTATTCTATTATAAATAAAGTGAAAATTAGACTATGGTCGTTTACCAGATCAAAATTTTAAGATACTTTTATCAGCTCCATAACATTAAATTATAGGGAAGCTTTTGAACGTCCACCTTCATATGATCAGCATCCCTCCAATTAAGATCTACAAAATCAGAAAGGAGGTGAATATATATATCAATCACTCAAACAAACTTTCCTGGTGTCAACATAACGAAAATGTACCATGATAAATACATACTCATTTTAAATGCTATTGTTGAAACACCTAAAGAATTTTAAGATATACTTAAGTATGCTAAGTATAAGATTCAATATGAAAATAAAAAAAATTGAAAACAAATTTGTGAATATGTTAATCTTACACGTAACAACTTTAATATACTACCCCCCCCCCAAAAAAAAAAATTAAGCGCCAAATCTGGCACTTCCTATGGACGTTTTAGGGTTGCTGTTTCTTATTTTGGTGTTACTAATTTAGGTTTTTTCAGCTTTTAGGTTTTTGCTGTTGCCAAATTTAGTATTTTCTTGTATTTTGTACCATTTTCTGAGTTTTTATTTTAAAGTTTTTTTATGTATTAATTATTTGTATTTATGAATAATTAATACATAAAAAACTTTATGAGAATCCATCTTGGAGAATAAAAAAGGCGCCAAAAACAGATATTATGGCTGGTGAGCGAAAAAAGTCGCCAAATTTGCGATTTGGAGGGGGGGGTATATCAAAGTTCCCCTTACTTATATTTTTTCAGTAAAAACCATGTATCTGAAATTCAAAATACTTTCTAAGTTAAATTTAAGAAGAATGTTGGACTCCTTTAAAACATATTTAAATTCACTCATTTCATAATGTTGAATCAGCATTTGTTGTTATTTTCTAAATAAAATGTATTTTGTTTAGTTTTAACGTATCTGTAAAAAGTATTAATTCAAAAACTGATTACTTTTGTTATACAAATAATAATATGGATGCATTTAAACGTATAATTCATTTATTTCATTATTTTTAAAATTATCGAAATTGTTTACAATATTTCTATAATCACAGAAACAAATGATGAAGTGAAACAGTATAATAAACTGCTGTTATTGGAAATATATTTTCAAAGAAATTATTTCATTGATAGTTAATAGAAGAAGGTGCTTCTGTTTGTCAATTAAAATATTTTGAAATGCTTATTAATGTACTTTTTTAATTTTCAAGTATCTGGTAGTCCGAATGGATTTAATTTTGAATACTACTTTGGAAACTGAATATGGACAGAACAATAATCTTATAATGAAATGAGACTGGGTATTTCATTCTAAATAAAGCTTGATATACTTTGTCATTATAAATGTGTCCATAAACAAAGTAATTATCATTTTGAACTGATTTGCAAATAATATTTTTTATTAGTAATAATTTTACGAAAAAATTAAATAATTTTATGAAAAAATAGTAAATAATTTTACGTAAAACACAAATATGAATATAACTATAAAATATATCATCTACAGAGCAAAATTATTTATGGTTATTATAATTTATTTATAAGAATTTTTTCAAACTGTATAAAAATGTATATATGTACTTTTCTATTGTAAAACATAAAACTCATTTATATCGCAATTTATACTTACTATTTCTAAGCAAACAAAAAAAAAAACCTCTGCCATTCGAGTATCGGTACAAAATTTGAAAAACAAAATTTTTTATCAAAGCATACACTATTGATAAAACATTTCATTCGGAGAAATTCAAACATACACATTTCTTTATTTTAAAATAAATTATGTTAGAAATTCCTGACACCAAATTTTAAAGTACTTTATTTTCATAAGAAATAAATATTTTTCCATTATTAAGATTACACACACACACAAATACAATTATTTCATAGAATAGTTTCTTTCATACATATTTTTTGGAAAAATAAAATAAGGTTTCTCACTGAAATTACTATTGATCTATTTTATTTTTCAGTAAGCTGTTTTTTTAAAAATATTTTATTCGTAAGATGACTATTTTGCGCATATCGCTATTTATTGTTGTATAATGATATGAAAAGTCCTATTAAGCATATTAAATAAACAAAAAAAATTCTTAAACAATAAATAAACCGGCTATTTTGTCAGTTTATTGGGGAAATTGCATTTTCTTTGCCCAATTTTTCAATAACTTAATTTTATGTTAACAATAAAATGAAAAAAAAAAATGCATCTTGTAACCTTAAGTTATTCAAATACTTATTCGTTGTATCAATAGTATCAAATTAGTTTTAGATAAATCCAATGTTTCTTCTTCGTTCTTCATTGGAAATCGATAAAAGGAAACAAAACATGGATGTCGGTTTTTTCTAACATAAAGGTAAACACTTAGAACAGAAGTATTTCTTACATTCTTCATCGAAAACTTTTGTTTCTGTTTACTTCTAATAAAAAAAAATTGTTAACACCTTTATATCTCTATATTCAAATGAAATAAACTAATTATAAAAAGTGAAATTATTAAAACGAGTTTGATGAATGAAACTGAAAACAAACACTTGGATTTCAAATACATTAAAATTGTCCTGTAAACTATTTTTATTATAAAATACCATATACAGCTAATTAAATTTGTATACTTTCATTTTTTAGATTAGAATAAAATATTTACTAATAATGTAATTTATTTTTTTCGAAATGAATTGTTAGTTTATTATAAATTTGATGAAAAAAATTCTAATCGAATTTTAACATTACGACTTGAAATTATTTTTGCAATACGTAGGACTTGTAAAATAGGGGGAAAAGTTTAAATTTCTGTAAATTTATTAATATAAATGTGTGAAGAACGTACAAAATAATGAACTTTGAAATCTTGTAAACTTTTTTTGTGAGTTTACAATATCATTTAGGTGCATTTCGGTATTTTATACGCAATATGAAATTTAAATAATTAATTTATATCATGGGGCATTGTTAATCATCAATGTTTTTAATAAACCAAAATATAAAATTTTCAATTTAAAGCGTGAGAATTTTCCAGTATCTAATCAAAAATGCGAATGTGTCACAACAAAATAATATTACACTTTACTTATAAATAATTGCTTATTAGAAATTGTCACACCTTCAATGCAGTTAAGCATTGAAGACCTTACTCTAATAAACATCTACAATCAAGTTGAAACTGAATAGATAAATCAAAGACATATTCCAATATTTCAAATAAAAGTGCAACGAATATATATTTTATATAAAGCTATTATTTATCCCAAATAAAGATATAGTTTTATCTGCAGGTAAATAAAACAGACAGTTGAAAGTGAAAATTATAAATAATACTTACAGGGGAATACTACAAAATTCTATTTTCAAAATTCCTTAAATGTATTTATTTGAGAATATGTGTGTGCATGTGGAATAATTAACATTTTATAATATTAGGATTGAAGGTCTAAAATATTATGTATTTTCAGCAAATAGCAGAATATATACTTATACACTTTAACTATTTTAATAATTTTCATATATTAAAAATAATTTTTACATGTTATCTTTCTTTTCTTTTCTAAGTCAATATAAGAAAAAAATGACGAAAAAGGTTTCAACGGTTTAAGCGTATCTATTATCTTTGATTCTTTAATTCTATAGCTTGCTTTGAAGAATTCTCATTGATTATAAGTCTATCACTTGTAATCGATTTAATAAATTATGAATCTTGTAATTAATCTCATATTAACAGAATTCATTCATTCAATATATCGTTTTCTAAAACATTTACCAACTTGAAAAGGAATTATAATTGTTTGATTGTTGAAATTGCAATTCATAACCTAGTATTTGCATTGATTCTAATAGTTAATAGTCTAGATAGGTTACCAGCTTTAAAAGGAAATATAATTGCTTCATTGTTGGAATTGGAATTCATAACCTCTTATATGTATCAATTCTACATATAATATGTTATGAAATAGTCTAGTTAATAGTCTAGATAGGTTGGAACACAGAATCACTGTTAACTGAAAACTTTTAGAATTAAATACAATATTAAAAATTTAAGTGAAATATACTAAGCTCTTACAACCTATACATAATACAACATGAAATTATAGAAAATACGTTAAAAAATATAAAGTGCATCATTATTTTTAATATAATTAGAAACATTTCTTAATCTTTACCATTTATCAACATTATTTATTTTATTAACAATTTGAAAACTATAATATGATATTTTTTTAAATAAAAAAGAATTTTTCTAAAATATATGAAACCTACTGTTTAGTTGAAGATATGATTTATTTAACAGATATTTTTAACTTATATACATAGATTTCAATCATAAAATCATAATTCATGATTTTTCCATTGTAAAACTTTATAGTTTATACAAAATGGTACTTTGAAAACAAGTACAAATCACAAGAAAGGTCATTTCATTTAGCGATTTAATGAACTCGATTTTAAAATCACTCGTATTTTTTTACATTTCATATATCATTTTAATTTCTTACAAATTTTAACCAAAAACATGAAAAAATAATTTTACATGATTTCATTCATATAAAAGCATGTGAAGGGAATCTTGCATGAATTATCATAATATGCCTATACTATGCATCTAATGGTAATTCCCATTTTACAGTAATTATACTGTAAAATGTGAATCTGGAAATGAATCATGCTTTTATCAGTTACATCTCAATGACTAATTTTTGATACCACACACATTTTTTCCGGGATACTTTACACACATTGGCCTGTGTAAATACTGAAAAAAATTGAAATGTGTTGTTATCACAATGTCACAACAAGTGTATCTAGTTTAAAGTCCTAAAAAGGATCAAAGAAACTAAAATACTGATTTATAAACAAAAATATATAATAAACTATTAGAAAATTAAAGTGGTAGTAAATCAAAACCTTGCCCTAGTAGGCAAAAATAAATATTTGAATAAAAAATAAACAATGGTTATCATCCAAACAAAGGCTTTAAAGTACTGACAAAGTGTAGATGTAAAACGCATTCATACGGGATCCGTGGCACATGCCGGAAACTCCTGGTAGGAGAGAAGAGAAGATCTTGTCTCGGTAACAATAGCAACAGTAGATACAAGTAGCAGGCGAGAGCACATTTTGTAGTTGTAGAATCAATTCCCGGTGACCCTCTGTGGCTGCTTTTGCAGACTCAGCTTTAATACTGTTCTGGGATAACTACACATGTACTGGTAATCACGCTAAGAATAAACATAAAAGTTCCACTTCTTAGCAAGACCATCACAATTAAAATGTGTATCTAAAAACGTATCATGCAAATTATCGGTTACATTTAGTATTTTTAGATTAGACAATTTCCTACATACATATTTATTCACTAACTCTAGTTTGACTGCTATTTGGTAAGGTCTATGGTATTAAAAAAAGCAGAAAAACTAAGAAAATATTTGCTGGAATAGGGTTTAAAGTCAAGAAATTTTCAATATAAAGAAGAAAAAAGTAAGAAGTTTATTATAGTGAATGTAGTTAATGTCACAATTTTATGCATTATGATCATTTACATAAAATTCAATAATTTATTTTAAAAAATATTGAATTATTACCATTAAATTTATTTCACATATTATTTCTGAATTAATAACATAGAATAATCTTTTTCTTTCTAAAATATTATTTTATTATTTTTTAAGCTTCAGTAATGTTCTTATTTATTTTTTTCATTAGTCATATATAATTAAAAATACTAAGCAAGGAACGGCTGTATATTCTGAAATGGACATACACATACGAATCTCCTATACAGATTCTACTATCAGTGCATCCATGTCAATGAGAATGATTTGAAACAATTAGAATGACATTCATTAGTCATTTATTTTACATTTGTTTCATGTAATTAAGCGTTTTACATTACATTCTAAAATTATGGTCTTATGTCTTTATACTCCTCTATCCCGAAAGGATAACATTTCTCTTATACATTAATTCATTATAATATGTATTTCAAATTCCTAACATAATTCTGGAATTCACTTTTAAGTTATTACATGAAACTACTTCCTGGTATAATTGAAAAAAATACATTGGAAATATTATTTAAAAATAAATTTCACTTACATTGCTTACTTAGTTCCAAAACTTCAGTATACATGGACACTAAATTATTTTAAACATAAATAAAATAATTACATATTTTATATTATTTTTTACGAATTAAATAAAAGTTTAAAAATTCTCATTGACATTTTTACATTATATCCAACATGCTTTTTAACTTCTGTCCTTGTATTTTATGAAATTTCTATTAAATATTTCAAGTGATTTTTATATTATGTTTTTATATTCGAATAAATTGTATAAAATAAAACACTGTCGTCATATGAAAACTGTTGTATTTGATAAGAGAAATATATTGCATATTGTTTTGGATATAAACTTTTAAACTATCGAATAGATCTTTAGAAATCTGATACACAGGGATAAAAATAAAAGTTTTGTAATCTTTTGGTATTTTATCTGAAACTTTTGAAGTATTGTTTACTGATATATAGAATATTCATTTTCAGTTATGTAGTTTACGTTATTTAATTATTATTTTTAACACAATATTCATATAATATAAATTTGATAATATATGTTATGCTATTTTATCAAGTTCTTTAAATTAGTAACATTTATATCATCATAAAACAACAAGAGTAAATTGAATTGCTCAGACGCCAAGCGGTTAAGTCCATTTTTAATATTTTCTGATTTTGTAAATTTTGATGATATAAATAATATTTCTCTTCCTAGTTTCTAGGTCAGGCAGCCTTTTTTAATGGCTTCTGAATATATTGTAAAATAATTTCAGATTCCATAGTGAATAAGTTAACCTTATATCATAATTTACACAAACTTTGAAATAAAAATTAAAGTTTTCTTGTTTTTCGATATTTGTCGGTAACACTGAAAAACATCAAATTATTAGTAATTTTAACTGTTACTTCTACATTCATAATTGCTCAAGTTTTATGCAGAACCTTTTTTTTTAATTTTTGATCTATCTAAACTTTTATTAAAACATAAGAATATTACATAAAAATGCTAGTGAAATTTATTGTTTTATCAAAATAATTAAACACATTTTTTAATAACAGTTAAAACTCTAATTTTTTGAAATAATGAAAAAAATATTTATTGTAAGGGTATAAAAAAAGTACTTAAATCAAGAAAAATACGACAAATTGAAAGTGAAACACAATTTTATCCTAATTCAAAGACTGATACTGATATATTGTCAGATATCAAAAATGTAGAAAATAAACAAAATGGCCAAAATGTTGATAAAAAAACGCAACAGGAATCCTGAGAAACAGTATTTAAATGCTTAAAAACAAAATAGGAAACAATGTAAGCAGTATCAAATTAGAAATAAAAGGATAAATCTTGCAAAGAAATTTGATTATAAAATTTGTATTTGCTTACATCTTTAACAGATTGCAATATGATCCTTTCTCAATGAATGAAGGTTATGAAATAGTTTTATAAGCTTAATGAATTATTTTTACAAGCTACTTTTAATGGGGTTGATTAGAGTTCATGCTATTAAAAGATAAAGACCCAGATATAAAAACAAGAACATAACCTCAGTCTCTTGAATATTTAACAAGATATAACTAGTAATATTTTGGTTTTTCCATAAAATATATTATAAAAACCTATGAAATAAGTAACAGGCGACTATATAATTGTTTTCAAAGGAAGATCTGAAGGACGACCTAGAGCAGCTTATTACAGGTAACAAAACAGATTATTCCCATGCAATTAAACATATAAGCAACTTTTCTGTAACTTCGAGTCATTATATAAGAGCTAGTAATTCCAAACTCCCCAATACTTGAATTCAAACATTGCTATTACGAAAATTTACTAAATTGTCAATTAAATTTGTTGTTTATTACTAAATTGTCTTTCAATTTCTCAACTTGTCGTTAAGTCTATGGATTTTCTTACTCATCAATTAAAAATACATCGGGAGTCTAATGAAATGGATCCCAAACCCACTCGTAACTTGCTATTAGTTAGACGTCAGTAAAAAAATAATTTTTTAATGTCTTTGCAAGCATGCATAAATAATTTTCAATGATTACATAAGAAACTTTTACATGTTCTTCTTCCGCTTTGAAAATTTTGGTATAATCATCTTCATTTTCAAACATTTTTAGGTGTTATTGCTTTAATATGTTTGCTCCACAATTCCGATTTCTATAAAAAGCAATAACGTCATCATTCGTATCCAACATATACGTATTTTCATCTTGGAGCAGAATATTCAAGTTATTTAATTCTCAATCAAGTAGCTCAAACTAAGTAGCTTTATTCAAATAAACCATTGCGGAAATTCTCTAGTTCCTGTTTGTTTTCTTCATCCAGGAAAATGGTGATTTCTTCTCTTAATTCATAAAAATGTTGCAAAAATTTCCTGATGATAACCATCTTATTTCGCAAAAAATAATCACAACACACTATCAATGTAAAATTTTCAACTGTATTGACCGATTGAAACTCAAAAAAGTTAACAGCTTCTCCTTTATTTATTTTTTGTATTTTTAATATACTTTTGAACACTTCATAAATATTTTTGGGGGTTTTTTTGACTGACATTTATTCAGATATCGCATTTTCAGTTTATTGATTTTATTAATCTACATAACCAAATTAGTTAAATGTTTTTTTTTTATTTATTCACATAATAAAATATCATACAATATAAGAGTAATAGCTTTGATATTAACATATTAATTTCTAGTAAGAAAAAGAAACAAATTCAGATTATTTTAAATGATTCATTTGGTTTTGAGATATTCATAGTTTTGTTTATATTATCAACATTGATACTAGCGTCTATGCTAATAACTAGCAAAAGGAATGTATTTTTGCGGATTTCATTGTTATTTATTGTAATTCATCAGATGTATCACAATAAGTTGATTATTTAACGCTTTATATGTTGAAAAATGAGCAAGTTGAATCTGTCACTTATACACAGCATACTGTCAAAAGCAATACAGAGTAAAAACATCACAGCTCAAAGCACATTGCCATTTTATCTCAATTTATTAAATGATACAAAATACTTTTCTGATGAGAAAATATTTCAGAGATCAAGATTTTGCTGTTTAAATAAATGACATTGTCCAACAACTACTGTAACCCTTATGACCAAATGATCTCTCTGCCAGGCGTGAAATTTGTGGATTTTTATGGAAGTAAATGAAAAAAAGATATCTAAACCATGAATCAGGTTTATAAATGATAAATAACCTACTTTAACACTTAAGTAAAACATTACAAGTTTTTAGCTGGAAAAAAATATTATTGTGACAGTGGATACAGAAAAATATTTCAGCACTATTTCATGCACTTTTACACTGTGTAGCAAAGTATATATTTCAGAGATTAATCATAGGATTATTGTGATTATTATTATGCATTTATATTTTTTACCAGACTTCTTGTTTCACAACTTAAAATTAAAGTTGATAAATTATTAAATGCTTAAACTTAACTTTAGACCAAATGGAATTTCGACAAAGAAAAATGAATTGACATTTGATGAAGAAATTCCAAATTAGTGTTAAATGAGTTACTCGAAATATTTCATAAGTTCATAAGTTCTATATTTACGATTCACATTTTTTGAAAACATTAACTGAAATTTGTAATCGTATAACAACTGCACTGATGAATAATGGTACGGTCATGTTTGGACATTGGTTCTGAGCTGCAAATAACTAATAGTATGAATTGATCCAATAGAGTCTTTGCCTTATGAAGAATCTTGATAAAACATTTTCTGCACACTTTATCAATTTTGTTTTTGTTATACGTGAGAAAAATATTTATTTAAACTCCAATAATCAAACTTTTCGCATTGAAATTTCTGACTAAAACTCATTCCAACAATGTTTCTAAAACTTATTACGTAAAAATATCTTTACAAGATTTTTCAATTAACGTCTTATAATTTCATGATTATTTATCTTTATGATAATTAATTTGATTTCAGGTTGAATAATAATTGACCGTTTAAATATTATTCTATATTTTAAATATAATTGTTTTGTGTTAAGAAAAGAAAGTGTTATTCACTTTCTACATTATATGAATGCACAAAAATAAAAGAATATAGTTAAAAATAAAATAAATTATATAATATGATGTAAAACAAAGATAATATTTTAATATTAGTAAAAACGGCGTACAGAATCTGAAGTACCACTTCTTCCTACTATGAAATATAAAAATTCTTCTTGTCCTTAAGTATTTTATAATTAATATTATAATTAATTATAATTAAAAACATTCCAGAATAAAAAATAATTTTAGAGGTTTCAAAAGAAAAAAGGTTGAAAATATGAATAGTTAAATTTAAATTCTCGTGTTTAAGATGAATTCCTGATATAAATGGATTAAAAAAATAAGTATATTGTCATGATTAAATAAATAATTTTAACACAATTTTAAGCAGAAACTAAATTTATTCAACAAGCTATGTTACCATAATTGAATAATATATAATTTTCAAGATTAAAACATTTATTCTTTTTTCTTCTTTTATTATTAGGAAAAAATCATACAAGAAATTATACCATATAAAAAATTAGAATACAAAATGTATAATTTAGAATATTACATTCATTCTATATTTGTGCATGTTTTTCTAAGTGTGATACCGCAAGGACAATTTATCAGCTGTAATAAGATGTAATACTTACAAATGATATAATATTTACAAACAATATAAAGATATAATATTTAATATAACAAGATATATACCATAATATTTTATTGAAAATAAACTCATTTGATTTCGTCTTATTTTAGTATCAAAAGGAAATTAATTCAAGTACCCACTTGCAATACGTACATGAAAAAACAATAGACAATATTTATCTGTTATTGTTCAACAAATTGTGTTCTTGAAATTGTTCAACAAATTGTCTAAAATATGTTCATAAGCATGCAAGCTTATCATTCTTTTAGAAAAATATATAAGTAATATGGAGTAAACGCAGCATTCTGTAACTCTTTTATCACTTGTGTCATTGAAAACAATTGTCAGAAATGCTTGCAAGAAATTAAAACTGAGTTAGAATTATACTCTTAGCAATTATTTCTGATAGGTTTTTTAATTCAAAAGCATATGCAAATTGCTCATAAGCGAAAGCACATTTTAAAAATTAAAATTAATGTTACAAATTAAAATTAATTTTACATATAATCGCATTCATATTTTTTCTTGAAAAATAGTTTAATATTAGATAGTTAAATCTAATGGTATGCAAACATTTACATAATTATACCATAAAAATACCAAAGTATATTGAAATAAATTATACTATATAACTTGTTTCAAATTCTTCTGTTTAATAAAGAAATAACATAACACATACGAGTTCTCATATGACTTACTAAACATTTTAACGAATTCAATCTAAAATTTTTCATAAAACCTTATTAATAGACATGGTGTGAAAAACAAATTATTGATATATTATTATGTCTTTCAGTACTGGTTGTCAGTTAAAGGGAAAAAATCATTTTCCCAAGAAATACATTAGAATTTCAAAAATATCTCTTGTTTAATACGGGCTATTCAATTTCAAAGAATTTTCCGGATAAAAGGAAATGTATTACTATGATATGTAAAGTTTAAAATAATTTTATTTCAAGAATTTATATGAAAGATTAAATTAGTTTCTTTTCAATTTT
>JAPDSC010162949.1:2467-20611 GCA_026290005.1 Latrodectus geometricus
CAGCAGTAACTGAAATCGAAACCAGACTTCCCCCATCGATGAATGCATCTTGCTACTATGATAAGCCTATTAAGCCTATAGTGTCTTTTAATAATTTATTTTCCTTTTAGGTAATAAATATATTATATTAATAGAATACACGCATTTACTTAAGTGCAAAGTGGGCATCATATTCATGTTTGCCATTAAAGAACATGAGCAATGACGAACGTTTAAAATTAACTAATTAATCTCAATCATTTTCTACTGTTTGATTTATTCTAATTTTTACATATAAGCATTTTTAATATTATTGTATATGTTTAAATGAAGTTTATATTTTATTTATTTTTACATATTTATAAGCGTTGATACTTCCCAATTTGTGTTTCGCTTAAAAAATACATAAATATGCACTGCAAAAATTTCTTGCTAGAGCATAAAATAACGAATAGCTTAAAGTAAACATCTGTAAGCCATTCCACAATCAGAAACACCTGTTTCTTTTCGAAAGTATGCAAGTAAAATTTCAAAAGGAGCTCTTTTATTTTTACTTTAAGTAAATTCTTTCTTCCGAACGGTTTTCGAATATTTTGTCTCAGCGCTGATGACATAAATATGCGTTTTACACAATCTGCGATTTTGATTCAAATTCTTGTGTATTTAAAATTAAGAGCCTAGTTTTCCTGTGATGCATTTTTTCGAATATTTTGTCACAATTTCCATGTTATCATTATGCTTTCTTATAATTCAAAGGCAAATGTTTTTAGGATTAAAATCTAGTGTTTAATTTGTCGGGATTTTATATATTTTATCACAATTCCAAAGACATATATTTTAAGATTATATGAATTTACTATGTGTATTCGTAATTAAAAACCAGTATTTACTTTGTTATTTTTGATACAAGAAAAACTACTTTTATTTCCTGTGTCAAAAGTATCACAGGAAGCAAAATTAATCTTATATTTTTCATAATTACGGTACTATAAATTAGTGTTTAAAGATTCTGCAATTTTTTCATCCAAACTAAACTGAGCTTTTTCTCAGTTGAAAGCCTGTAATTTGTACGCCATGTTTTTGGACTATTCTTCTACAAATTCTTATTTATAGTGTTACAATTAATATATGAATAATAAATGTTAATAAAATATTTTCTAAAACATAGTATTAAATTCTGATAAATACTATTACACTACTAAATTATTTTAAGTCTTAAGTGGGAAAATCATAAAAAAGTAAAAACATTCAATGAGTTTGCTTCTAACAAAAGACAGAATTTTAGAAACGCAGTAATTTGATTGGCTAAGCTGCATTCATGTGACCAGAGAGTGACATGTTCTATACCTGATCCAACTGAAGATTCAATCTGTTCACTAATGGTGTTTGCGGTACATAATGATGTATGTGTTATATAATAGTGATACGACATTCGGTCGTAATTGCTGCCATGAAGTAGCGTGGGGTAAGAATGATTGTGCCAGCTGAGGTGTCGACCCCGTCACTTAACCGTGTTGCAAACTTTATATGTAGTTGGCTGAGTATGGCAACTATTCAATCATCAGAAACAGGCGGTTAGAAACGTTTTGCAAACGTACAGAACTATAGGAAAAATTTTATGTATTAAAGAGAAAAATGTGCATCATTCATTCTGCGATATTTTTGCTACATTCCTAATTACACATTCATCTATACATAAAAAATAATTATCAGAAAATTTTTTGATATTTTGAAATGTCTGATATTAACAGTTGCAATTAATTAACGAAAATTGAATAGGGACTATTTGGTAGCATTCATAAATTATAACAAATTAACTTGAAAAACATCTCAATCTAAGCAATGCCTGAAATTAATTAGAAACCATTTACATTTTATATTTAATAAATTTTAATGACTTAATAATCATAATAATGGAATTAAAATTCGGTAATCCCAAGTAAAAACATATTATGAATATTTTTGAAATTTTTAATTATAAAATGAAAGAGCACTTTGACATTTTTAATTCAGTTAAGTGACTTTATATCTCTTTTTTAATGAGTTTATGTATTGCAATTTTTTTATATTAATACCTATTTTTCAAGCTAGATGATAAAATATCTCAATAAAAAATTAATTAAAATTACATTTCCAATATCCGATCCTATTCCAGGAATTGTTAAAATTCTCTTTTAAAAATATTATGCATCTAATTACAGTTATAGTTTGGTGTATAAAAATAGTATTACATTGTATTCAAAAATAAATAATATTTTATCCATCCTACACAGATGCGAAAAAATAATAAAGATGTAATCAAAAAAAAGAAATAATATATTCAATCAAAATGAAAAGAAAGATTAAAGAAAGAAATTAGTTTCTGAAATTCGTATTTTCTCTTTTATGCGAAATTTGCTTTCGGATTAGAATATTGCATATCAGATTGCATTTCAGAGCTTCTTAGAAAATACATTTATTAAAATTAATTGCTTACATATTATTGCCTAACTCGATTACAAATATTCAAATACTGTTAAATTTAATCAAAGTTAACGAAATAAATTTGATGCCATTATTCGAAAGAACTTTAATATTTTTGTATACTGTTACTGTCATTGCCATTAATTTAAATTAAATGTAAAGAATAAGATTTTTATTAAGTGTATTTTATTTAAAATGGTATTGTGGGTGTATTAAATTTTTTTTATTATAATCTAACTACAGTATTTAAATCAAATGAACATGTTCGGTGTTAGATAAATTTAAGTAAATCATGAATTTACTTAAATGATATTCTCTTAGAATACTTTCTAAATTTACCGCATGACGGTAAATTAAGAAAGTATTCTAAGAGAATTACATGCTCTTTTTTTGTTAAAATAATTTTTTATTGATTGATTAAATACACTTTTCATCATCTGTTAAAAACACGTCTGCTGATTCATTAAATAAAATTCATATATTAAATATCAAGTGTATTATTTTGTCTGAAACATTTTGCATATAATTAAAATATATTTATATTTTAAGGGCTATTTGCATTTCAAATACTAAATATATATGAGAAATATATTATTATTTAATTTTTTTATAATCTGATTAAGTTAAACATCTGAAAAAAGTGAAAAATATATTGCTTTTATTTATTTTTTTTATAATATGATTATGATTAGCATCTAAAGGAAATGAAAAATATATTTAATTTTCTTATAATATGATTATGATAAACATCTATCTGAAAGAAGTGAAAAATATATTACTTTTATTTAATGTTTTATAATATGATTATGATAAGCATCTGAAAGAAGTGAAAAATATATTACTATTATTTAATTTTTTATAATATGATTATGATAAGCATCTGAAAGAAATGAAAAATATATTATTTTTATTTAAGTTTTTATAATATGATTATGATAAGTATCTGAAAGAAGTGAAAATTTTGTATTTAGCTTTAAAAGAAAATTGTGATTTTTAAAAATAACGATGCATTATATTTATTTCGCCTTTGTACAAAACGTTATTTGCCACCAATAATGAGACCTAAGGTATTTATCAGCTGAAAACAAATTAAATAATAAGTAGAAGGCTTGAAAATCCCCTTTAGTTATAAAGTTCTTAAATATTGAAGTCGGGATTTTTTTTTATCCAGGTTCCAACGACTTCCGTTTGGCGGTGAATTCTGAAAAACGTAAACACATTCACTGCACTTGATAAAAACAATAATTTAACAAAAATTGTAAAAATTCATGAATATAATTTTTTGTTAAAATGTTTAACGCTGTTTCAAAGCTGAATGAAAAGAAAATCTGATACCATGCATATTCTTTTTTTACTCCAACGGCTAGACAATTAAAAAATCGTGAAATAGCTACATTCCTGACAATTTTAAAAGTGAACAAGAAATCCATACCTCAGTTTTTTAAATAAACAGAGTTCGTAATTGTATTACATAATTTAAATTAATTATACAGTGGAATTAGCACTTTATCCTAAGTTCAAATGAATGCTAATTATGGTTTAAATCAATTATGAATGTTATAATTCTGAGTCTGCTATAGCTAAACACTCCGATAACTATTTCCTTTTATTCCTTACAAATGTTTTTGGTTCAAGATTAGACAAAAATATTGTGGACAAACAGAACAAATGTCGTTCATATAAATTATTATCTAGTACCACATATAGTAAGTTGAAATATATGCTTTATCTTAGGTCTGTGCTATAGCTAAATATTCTATAGCTAAACTAAGTCTGCTATAACTGAACACTCCGATAGCTGTTTCATTTTATTCCTTGCAGCTGTTTTTGCTTCAAGCTTAGACAAAAATACAGTGGAACAACAGAACATATGTCTTTTATGTAAAGTATTATCTAATACCACATATAGCAAATTAAAACGAAAAAAAAGTTAATAATATAATGCATAATTTAGAGTCACTAAACTAAGAATAATAAATATCATCTTCAGATTTATATAAGATCACTAACCATTAAATGATTAAGCATTTCCATTTTTTTATTTTACAAACGTCTATAAGCACCATTTCAATTTTATTTAATCATTGTAGTTGTAAATTTGGACAAAAATAGCATTTGCGGTTGCAATATTTTTATGGTTTGTTATAAGATATTTTGAAACTTATCTCATTTTAAACCTTAACTACTAATATAGATGCTTTTCTATATTTTTTTATTGCCTTTTCCAATTACACTTAAAATAAAAATGGAAATATCAACATTTGAATTTTGATTAAACATTAAAGTTATTTTAATTGCTGAAAATTTGAGACAAGTTCTTAATCTATTTGCTAAGAGAAATATATTTGCTAAAAATTTTCTATAAGATAGATAGCACAGTAGATAGTTTCTTAAGGCGTAACAGTTTTAAATTGATTGTGAACATTAAAATAATAAATGTCAGTTCAAATAAATCAAAATAATTTGATAAAAAAAATTTAACTTCATATAAAATACAAAAAAAATGAAGTATTTTTAAAGAGTTTTGTCATTTTAGTTAGTAATGTGCATAAATATTTTATAAAAAAAGAATTACGGACTATAGGTAAAGTGTCTATTTATTAGAAAAGAATTGCAAATCTCAAAAATTTGAAAAAGAAAGCTATAAAAATGTAAATGTATAAAGTACTCTATCAATATAATTTAAAATTTCATTGATCGAGTTAAGCTATCATATTAAATGACTTATTACAAAATGTCAAAATTTCTGCAGCAAAAATGCTGTTGTTACTTATGACACTTAATGAAGCCAAGCCTGCCAGTCAAGGACTGGGCGAATGAAGTCAGCAAGAGCGTCTTCCGTTTTTTAACAGAGCAGCCCCATACGAAGGTGGAAGAACGACTTTTAGTTCATAGATGGCAGCACTATCTGGGCCTCCCAATTTTGAGACAGGAAGCCAGAGAAGACACAAGGCTGGACTCCAATCATCACCAGATGTATTAATTTGGAACGGAAACGTGGAGGACATTGCTACCATCACATATTTTACGTGCTCCAGTCACATTAGACAGCAAATATAAAACTACGAAATGTTATTACTACAAATTTAATGCTTTGAAATTCACATTTAAAATTTCATGCTCATGAGATTTAGATATGACCAAGATAAATATTTTCCATGATCTATTGACCATCCTGTAGAAGTTTAACTATCATCTACATAAAATATGTAGATGGCCTAAGTAAACTATTGCATTGTTTATCAAAGCCATCTTTAAATATTGCATTGTTTTATTGCATTAAGTATCACATTTTAAGTATTACATTGTTGATGACAAAATATCATACAATTAAGTAGTCTCATTCTCACATAGTTGTTATGGTTATACACTTTATTTGAAATTTCTTTTATCTCAATATTATGAAAACCAAACCGAAAAATAAATGTTTAACTTTAAGGCCTTCAATTTAGAAGTTTGAGGCTTCAATTCCCTCCTCGGGTGTTTATATGTATGATGATTAGAACTCTACCTTAAATAGCATATCTCAAAACTATCCCAAAAAAGTATTAACCATAAAAAACACTTAAAATAATCTAACTTCCTTGCTTTCTTGAGTAAATATAATCTAAAAATCAAAAATGGTGTTACCCTAGAGGATCAAATTTCTTTCGGTATTGCAACTACAGAAAGAAATTTGTTTACTTCTCTTCGTGTGTTGGCAGCCGAATGATTAACGCTCAGCCCTTTGGTTCAAAAGTTCGGGGTTTAATCTCCATTCTCTCTTCAGATGACCCCCATCACTCAAATGATTCTCATCTCTAACATGGATCCTTATAGTAGTTCTAAATACATTTGAAATTCCAGTTTAATTATCTTGCTTATTCAGAAAATCACATTTAACCAACAAACAATTGTTGAAACATTCTTAACTCCTTAGCAGAAACAAACCAAATGATCAAATATTCTTATCTACTTTATATCATTGCACAATTTTTTCTTAGCACAGGGTCCGATTCGGTCTTCAACCCATAAACAGATAAAAAAAATCAATTTTTTAATATAATAAAGAATTTTAAAATTGCTTTGACGAAA
Source organism: Latrodectus geometricus (assembly GCA_026290005.1). NCBI lineage: Eukaryota > Metazoa > Arthropoda > Arachnida > Araneae > Theridiidae > Latrodectus > Latrodectus geometricus. Next base: position 8,984 of record JAPDSC010162949.1, read on the forward strand.
AAGCTATTCCTTAAAATAACAATGAAAGAAACACATTCTCGAATAATTGATTAATAAAATAAAAGTAAACTTTTTTCTGAAAGTATCATTACAATTAAATGAAGTTATGGTAGATTTTTGTTTTGCTATAATCGCTTGTGTATTCAGTGTTTTTCTTACTATGAATACTCGCGAATACACTTTCAATATATAAGGTGATTTTCTTAGATGGCCTTCAAAAATCAACAGTATGGCACTACTAATATAGGAATAAGATGTTAAACCGTGAGCAGAGAAATTTATTGCCAGCTTCAGCAAAACAATTTTAAATACATGTTTCTTTTTTTATTGGTTGAGTGACAGCCACGCTGGTAATATGGGATGCCCTGCTCCAATTTTCCAACTGAACCATAATTTGGTGTGGAGTCTGACTTCCTCAGTACACATTGCCATTGGTACCCATTTATAGTGTAGACAACCCTTCATACATGGTAAGGACAAAAGCATGAGAAACAGAAAGAGAAGGTACGCCTGAACCGGGATTCAAACCCAGGACCTCCCTATTCGCAATCAGGTACGCTGACCAATAGACAAGTTGCGCGGTAATTCATGCGATGTGTAACAAGTACTGGAATGCCATCTATGCAGATTAATCTACTAGAAATACAATTTACGCTCATTTGATTCACATCATATAAAAAACAAAGTACACTTCAAAAATTTTTAACTCTAAGATACTACAACTGATAATAACAAATAATGGCTATTATTTTATTATATTTTTTATATCAAGTTAAATGATATTGATACATTTGATTGATTTAATATAAGATAAGAATTGTTTGACAATATATATTTCACAGATTGAGGCACATTTATTTTAATGTAATAGTTTTCATATTAAAAATCTAAATTTTTTGTTTAATTAAAATAGATGAATAAAATTTTATTTAAAACTTATTTAATTAAAATTGTATAGCATACGTTATGAAAATTAAATATAATTTCGGTAAAATTCAAGTGTTTATAAACAAAATTAAATCAGATTTTTCATTTTTAAATTTAATTTATGTAAAAATATACATTGCAATATCAATATTTTTGATTACTTTCTTCAAATGTGAATAATATTTTTATATTAATATTTGTTAATTGTTCATACATTAAAATTATTTTACTGAATTGTGTTTTGAAATTTCTTACAGAATTCGTTTAAAACATTTTATATACAGTTAAGTAGACAAAGTAGAATTTGATACTTAAATATATAATGCAATATTTTAGATATTTGCAAACAAATATAAATTCGTGATCATCTATAGAAGGTTATAAAAATGACATAAATTTTTCCATTACTTTCATTTCATTGATCTGAAAGAAAGAGTTTATGACACAACAGTTTGAATCAGAAAGTTCTATTAAATTTAATTTGGAAACTCGGCATAATCCATCTTTTCTATTATTAAGAAAGCCATAAACGTAAAGTTTCAGTGGAAAATTACTCTTTTAGAAACGTCTTTTCAGTTACTATGCCGTTGTACAGTTAATTACTTTAATCCCGACCTTCGTACTACTTAATTATATTTATAATAAATTAAATTTATGAGTGATATTCTAGTTGAAACTAATTAGCATATAGAGAATATATGCCTGCCATTAAAGCTTTAGTAAATAAATTAGGAAATTTTATACTATGCCATTTATATAAATATTGCATATGAATTATATATTTAAATGTTAATAACGTGTATTGGTTAATTGATTTATTTCTAAAGAGTCACATTTTACATAAGATGATTATTTTATCTGAAACTTAATTTTTTTAATGAATTTTGAACCTCTAGAAGCAACTATGCCCGAAGTGGGATTCTAACCCAAATACTGTTGAACTGAAAGCAAGAGTAAGTAAATTTAAACTCAGAAATAAATATAAACAAAAATAAAAATATAAATTAATGGATTTAAAGTATATATATATATATATATATATATGAGATTGCACTGATTTATATATTGAATAATTAATCTTTGCATAATATATATATATATACAATCAATATAATCATCAAATTTAAAATTTTCCTTTTTATTCTAATATATATTTCTATGTTAAATATTGCTAAGTACTTTTTAGTAAATTACAAATATAAATTCAAATAAAAAATTTAAAATATTTCTGATGAACATTTATAAAATCTTGATTATATAGATTTGAGTTTTTAAATTTGAGTTAAAACTAAACTATGAGAAAATCGCATTTATTCAGTTGTATTAATTCTTTCTTGAAAATGATAATATGAATATATTTTCAATAGTATTTCAAATTGTTAATTTTTAATATTAACTACATAAATAAAACTGCTTTGGTGTGTTTTTAAAAATTTCATTATAAAACAAAAAATAGTATTTTTTAACTTTAAAATCTAATGATATACATCTAAATCAAAAAAATGATATACCTATATATATATTAAAAATGATTCTGAAGTTAATTATTCAAAAAAAATTCTTCGTCGTTACATTTAAACCTCACTGGATCTGCATTATGATTTATTGGCTGTTCTGTGTAGAAATTCTAAAAAAAAATATGTTTAGAAAAATAAATATTTTCAAAGAAATGCAACATTGTTTCATTTCTTTCCTTAGAATTCAGACACAGAATTTTTTTTCTTTTTTAAAATAAACTGCCGTATTTATCAAATATAATCATAGGACATGTTGAAGGATATTCTTAAGAATAAAAAAATCTCAGCATAGAAAATAAAATTTTTAAGAATGGTATATATTTTAGATAAAAATTATTTGTGTTTCAAACTCTTACAAAAATAAAACGAATCATTTCAATTTTCTTTTTTTACAATTTGATACAAACTTTATTTAAAATAAAATTTGGTTTAATTAAAATTATCAAGAATTTATGTAAATATAAGAGCTATAAAGTAATTAATTATAATTTTATAAGAATAAAATCTAAAATATCATTAAATTTTGCAAATTATATTGAAAATTAATGATATACATTTCAGTTGCACTTATTTTTTTTATTAAATTCAGTATTCTAAAAAAATAAGTAAAAAAAAGGAAAAATATTTATAATGCATAAACAAAATCAAGAATGCTTATAAAATAACGATATTTATAATTAGTTATTATGCCTTCTTTAGGATACAACTTTTTAAAAAAATATTTATGTATTTTGAATTCTTTTAAAATTTTAATCTGATGCTATATTATTAGTATACCTAAGTATTAAAAAATTTTAAGTACACAATTTATATGTTATTTTCTAAAATGCATAATTCAAAAAAATTTGTAATATTAATATTACATTACTATTTGTAATTCAAAACTACCTCAGTAAACCAAAATTGATCAATTTAAATATAATTAAATTTAAATATAAAAATGAAATAAGATTATATGCAGCACCTAATATTTAAATTGATATAATAATTTTTAATTAAATTAATAATTTTTGATATCACTTTACGGCTCAATAATCAAAAATATAACTTGTAATTTGAGCTGCAATGTAAACACATTTTATATAGAAAGAATTGTTAATCTTTGTATTATTTTAAATGAACAATGTTAATGCTTTTGTTAATGTAAATAAATATTATAATTATGCATTTGCTAGTGGTAAGTTCAATTGTTGTACACTTTTTTTAACAAAAACTGTTTGAAATAATTTATAACAAATTGAATACTATGGAGTGATTTTTTGGTTATTTATATCTTAACTTCTATAACTGATTATTTTGTAAGATAGCACGTCTTAAAACAAGCAAACAAATTTGATATATAAAGTGCATAAATATTTGAATATTTACTTTTTTGTAAAATATATATTCAACTTTTTTTATAAAGTATATATTCATCAAATTATCACGGTGCAATTGTCAATAATTGCGATTGTTACGCATTTCTATCTCCGACAGATTACGATCTCTTTTGTAAAAAATGTAAAAGTATATATAAGTTACAATCTCACATAATTTCAAAGTATCATTAAAATGTTTTATTTAAAAAAGTATTTTTTCGATATTTGGATTGTAATTAATAATATCTCACGTAAAGAGAAGCATAAAAAATCTAATTTACATTTTATACTTAAAACTAATTTACATTTTATACTTAAAATTATTTTCTTGGTTCTAAGTATAAACTACATTTTATACTTAGAACCACGAAAAAATCCAACAATATTCTTAGCTTTAAAAATGAAAACAATGAAGATAAAGCTAGTTTTTATGACAAAAACTATAAGCAATAAATTAAAAATGTATAAAATGTGAATGTAATAGAGAAAAACAAAAGTGATATTGAACTGAAATTAGTAAGAGCTCAGGAAGCACAAAAAGAGGTAATTTACATTTATTATTTGAAAAAACTTTATGTATATATAATACCAAGAAAACACAAATCCTACTACAGAATTGAAGAAATCAAAATAAATTACATAGTAAAATTTGTTTTCCTTGACATAAGTATGAATAAAATATAAAGTACAAAAATATATAAAACGTATACAAAAATACACCAGACCACAAAGATTATATTTTGAAATAAAATAGTTAAAGTTCACCTGAGAATTTAACTATTAAGTTGATAGAATTATATTATTTTATATATTTTGCAAAAATTAACGTTTTGAAACCTTTTTTTATTCACCTGCTATATATGAATTTATTCAACAAGTGAGTAGGAATTAAAAGTAATAGTTACCTACTATTATGACATATAACTTTTTTCATAATAACTGTCTATATTTTTTTTAAAGTTATTGTTATCTAGTTTTTACTTTAGAGAGTCGAGTCAACAAAACTCACATTTATACATATATTTTCCATTTTGGATACACTCTAATACAATTACATTCATTCTATGATAAAACAAAAGTTAAGCCAAAGATTAATAGCGAAATGATGTCAATACTTATGAGCGGAATTTAATCCTCATTCTATACCAATAATATATAAAAGGATATTTTATTTTATGAATTATTACTAATTTCTCCAAGCAATTAGAAGTCAATTTTTCCTTCTTTACTGAAGATTAATTGTGTTCGAAACAATATGTAATAAAGCCTTGATAAGTGGTCACACAAGGGATTTCAAAATTTTGACAATTTAAGAGAAAAGATAATTTAAGAGTAGAAATAATTGAAAATCCTACATAATAGCATACATTTTAAGCTAAGACTGCATATTTCATAAATTAAATATAATCCATTTGAAATAAATAATTCAACATCTGATATTATTTTAAATTTATTTTCGATTTTAATGATAGTTCTTAATTGCTTACAATAGCAGTGTATATAATTTCGATACGAATATAAATTTATACGAGAGTCACTCTGAAATTTTTGAGATAAAACTAGGTTTTAAAAGTTATACTTACAAAATTTTAGGTGTGTTCAAAGTAGTCTCCTCCAGCATCAATGCACTTTTGTAGACGAATTTTCCACAGATTAAATGCCTCAAGCCATTCATTTCTTGCAATAGATGAAAAAATGCATTTATAGCCACATCAATCTCTTCTTCTGAATGAAAACAACGTCCACGTAAGTTCTTTTCTAGATTAAAGAATAACCAAAAGTCACACATAGCTAGATCAGGTGAATACGGCGGATGTTCAATCACTTTAATTTGTTTTTGTTTAAGAAACTCAACTGTTAATGCGGCTGTATGTGAAAATGCATTGTCATGGTGAAGCACTAGTCCCCTAACATTCAGTTCTTGTAGAATTTCTGGAAGACATTTAGTGGTATACCAGTTTGCTGTTACTATCTTCTGTCCTTCCAACTTGATGGCTTTAACCAATCCCGTACTTCTGAAGAAAACGATATACAGCACTTTTTTCAGTGTGCGTTGTTTTTTCACCATTGTGGGCGTGGAATCATCTTCAAAGACCCATACTTTGCTTTCTTGACGCGTTGGAACGTAAAAAAACGTTATGTACATTTCATCACCTGTTACAATTTTAGAAATGATGCGGTGGCCACCATCATTTAGCAATTTAAGAGTTTCTTTACTGATTCTGACACGCTCCTCTTTTTGGTGCTCAGTTAGATTATGGGGAACCCAACTTCAAACTACTTTTTTCATATGTAATTCTTCATGAATGATTTTGTGTATGGCTATGGATCCAATGTTAAGTTCCTTCTGTATCATTGATAAATACAGCGGTTATCATCCATTAACATTTTTCGTATGGCAGACACATTAACCGGGATTACTGCCGACGGCGGCGTTCCTGTGTGTTCTTCATCCTGAAGAAAATTGCGACCTCTTCTAAATTCTCTAAACCATCTGAATACAGTAGCAAGAGCTGGAGATTCATCACCAAATACTAATTGAAACCTTTGAACGCATTCTTCTTGATTTAATCCTGCTTTAAAATCGTAGAAAATCATCATAACGCGAAAATGTTCTCGCGTCAACTGCATTTTCTCTTCTGTTTAAAATTTATTCTACGCTAAACAAGTTGAAGTAAGTCAGTAAAAAATCGTTTTCTGTTTTAAAACACTTTTTATTTTAAAATTAAACCATTATTTTTATTTTGTAAATTCTCGTCTGAGCGTATCTCAAAAATTTCAGAGTAACCATCGTAGTTAAGCAAAGTTGTCATACTTTGCAAATGTTTTAGGAAATTAAGTGTGTACATGCTTCAACTTTTATTTTATTATTTTTTTTATAAGTTCCACACAATATTTTTCACTACACGTAATTATCTTATTTTATTCGAAGTTTTTCATTAATCTTCTTTTTCAAAATTCGATATGGTATTAATACTTTTCTGGGATTCTCCCTATTTTACTATGATTCATTCAAGCATTTTCTTCGAGAATTTTTTGAAATGTCAATCAAGTGTTGACTGCCTATTCCTCCCCCTATTTCATTTTTTAATTGAAGGCTTATCCGATGTTCCGGTTGAATGACTGTCAAATAAAAGAAGATGAAATTACACTGTCGTCTGCGACAACAAAACGAGATTGACGAAAAGTGAAGACTCGTACGAAATGACGGATTATCCAAGTGACGACAGTGTTCTACCGTATTTTGCTTTGTCCTAATAAATAAAACTTATTATACTGTTTTATATAACAGAATATCATATTTTTATTTGTTGATAATATAATATATTAATAATTATTATTAATTTATTATATACATTAGTTGTATTTAATATTAGTTTGGGGAAAAAGAAATCCATTAATTTTACGTGGTAAATCCATTAAATTTAATAGAGAAAAGAAATATCTTTGTTGATTTCAAATGCTAAAATGTCACAAATATTTTAAATTATCTTAGTTTATATATTAGGTTGGGGAAAAAGAAATCCATTATTTTTACGTGAACTTTATGTAACTTCTTTTGGATTCGCTATGTAAAAAGGTTTAAAACAGCTTTCATGTAGATTTTTAGGTCTTGCGCGTTACCGACTGCTGACATGCGGTTAACTTCGATCATTTTTTATATTTTATAGACATTTTTGACGATGCTGTATCCACATGCGAGGTGCATCTCTAACATCAAAAATACCCAAACGGAATTGACGAAACAAAAATTGTACGTAACTGGTTGTTACAGTCTTATATAGGACGATAAACACCTTTCACAATTTTAGCCACCCGACTATCTTTTTCGCCGTTAAAAGAGAAAAACGAAAATGTTAAAACCTTGTACTCGTAACTGAATTAATCAAACAATAAACCACAAGAGGATATTTTAGTGTCAAATGTCACCTTTCCAACGAGCATAAATCTGAAATTGTTTGATAGATACCTCACGAGATAGCGATCACTACAGACGTCTACCGAAAAAATAATGGATTACTTTTTCCCCAAACTATTGTAAGCAGTGCATGCTTTGGAAAATAAGCAATAATAAATGAATAAAAGACGAGAATTAACTTTTAACGAATCTTTTACATCTCTTCTTTTATAAAAGTCGTTATTAAAATTAATTATTGAAATTGAAAGCAGCAAAAGGACTTTGTCCAATGAATTTGAGAAAATACTTTGCTTCTGTTTACGCCAGTAAAGATTAACAAATAGAAAGGTGACTAATCTCTCTTTTCCACACTCAATCCCAAAACAATATCATTTTCCTACTCTTACAGTGTTTATCGAGATTAAAAGTGCTTTGTTCATGCCTAAAATTATAACAATAATAGATTTTTCAAATTTAAAATACCTGGAGATTATGAAGCAGTGAGTTTCGTACTTTAAAGTAAACTAATAATCTGTCTTCTTAGCATTTACATTCTATTGAAATTCGTATTTGTTAAAGTTATTTATTTGATATCTTTTATGTGAATTCTGAAGAATATGAAATTGATATAATTGCATGGGATTTTAACAAAAGGAAATAAATAAAGATAACTTATACAATGGTATATGTATTAAAATAGAGTTTTGAGTAAAACAGATAATGTCGAATTTGCTACTCTAAATTAGGTTTTTTTCAACATTAAAAATAAAAGTTTTATAACAGTCACTGGTAATTTAGATACTAAAAGGCTTAACAACAAAGTCACTGGAATTCCATTTCTAACATTATTCAATTTACCTAACATTTTTAATTTACATTTTGTATTACTATAAGAGAATAAGTCACTTCATCAGAAATCACAAATTTTACATATATTCTATAATTTCTCGTTCGTTAATATATATAAATAAAAGATATTCGTATATATACAAATGTTCAATGTGAAACTTTTCGTGCAGTAATAAAAAACTCTTTTTCTAAACATTTTTATAGTTTCGCGTTGTCACTAGTTCTAATACATTTAATGTTCCAACAATGAAGACTTACAAATTTTATTTTTGGAGTAACTATATAAGAAAAAATCAAATAGTGTAAAGCTTTACAACCTTGATTGTCATGTGACTTCTTACAAACCACTCTTGTGTAGGATTCTTTATCAAGTACTAAAGATTGGCTGCTTATTGTGATAACGATTTGTTTGGCATATGTTTGGGAATTAATTCAATCCAATATCTTGGAATTTCTTTGATCAAGTAATTAATACTGGATACTCATTTATTTCAAGAGGCCATGTATCGAATATTGAGAGAACCTCTTATCTAAGTAGGCAAGATTCAAAATAAATTCTGTCATTCTACAGAAGAATCGTATATCGTACATTTGTAACAAAATTATTTTATTTTTATTTTTCCAATGTATTTATAATTGAATAATTTTAGTTTTAAAATTTAAGAACAGGTTATTAAGCCAAGAACAGGTTATTTATTTTTCCTAAACATATATTACATAAAATTAAAGTAAAATGTTAAGAATGCAGAGGAAACTGTTGCTGTTTGATAATGTATTATAAACTGGTATAAAATAAAGGAAATTCATAAATTTGAATATATTTCAGATTTTTATTTTTATTTTAAACTAACTCATAAAATTGAGGATACTAAGAAGAATTTAAAATAACATCTAAATAATTTTTTCTTTCTCCTTAAAATAATATCGAAATTCTTCATGAATTTTTTCTTTTTAATTCTAACTGCTTGGATATTATGGTGCCTAACTAGTTGAAACAATTAAACAGTAATTTATGTACATGAAAAAGTAATTCAAATCATGAAAATAAATATTTTTTTATTTGTTTACAAGGCTCTCATTATGAAATAATCGTACGAATTACAATTAATCGTGGACAATTTCATAGTTAATAATATTATAAAATTAATTCTAGATATTTACGTATTTATTCTATAATAGATGATGTTTATTCATGATCAAGAATTATGAATAGAATCACAATAATCATATTATTAACTGACATTCGTACCAAACTTTTCTGCATTAGAGAACGAAATTTTATTCATTTCAACTAAATAGAAATACATAGAAACATTAATTTAAATAAATGAATTATATAAATATCACATAGTTTCGTTCATTATATATATTTTTAATAAAAAATAATTATAAGAGTTAGTAATGTGTGCAACTATTGGTTTATTAATTAATTGTAGTATTAAATGTAACTAATATTAGCTCAGTTTTTTTTATGTTCGCAAATTAAAATTATGTATCATATTTATTTCTTTACATTTTCTAAATTTACATTTTATTAGAAATTTATTTGAAATTATTTACATTTCAATATTAAAAAATTATTTACATTTCAATATATATTTTATTACAATTTGAAATTATGAATATATTTTGATTATTATTGAAATATTTGAGATGGTTAATACATAATCGCACAATCATTTTAGAACAATGATTATTTATAATTAATAAAGGTGAGGATACCTTTTCAATATGTTTTTTTAACACTAATGCCTATTGTTGCTCTTTTGTGGATATGCAAACAATTTCTGTAAACATTAGCCAAGAATATAAACTAACTATATTAATTTTGAAATCTGTTTGTAAAATAGTAATTGATTTAAGTTATGTTGAAGAGCAAATAATATAAATATTTTTTAATTTAAAATATAATAAAAAACTTTTGACACAAATATTATGTAATTATATTTCTACGTTATACATATAATGTATGAAAATATTTTAAACAAAAATATATTTTTTTACACTACTATAGATGGAACTACTTTAGATGAAAATTGATACTTTGAAACAGGGTTATATTACATTCTTTGCATAATACTTATTATTGTAAATACTTTTTCAGAATTAAAATTTATTATATATTACATTGTAAATACTTCTTTGGAATTAAAAACTATATATTACATTGTAAATACTTCTTTGGAATTAAAAACTATATATTACATTGTAAATACTCCTTCGGAATTAAAATTTATTAAAACTTTTGGGCTCTTTAATTGTGTTTTATAAGCAGGTTTTACACAAAAGAATATTTTTCTACAAAATGAATTTTTTTTTCTGGCCTTTTAAAGGAGCAAATTTTTTTTTAAAAAAGAGAAATTTTAAACCTATGCATGCAATTTTGCTTTTAAATCTTATTAATAAAAATAATTAAAGAAAAGCATTAAAATGTTCATTTGCATATAAATATTTTATTTGATTCGTGCATCGAAGCATACAATTTCTTAAAAATACTTTATGAAGTAAGAATTATTATTTTTTTCTTATAGCATCAAACTTATCATTAATTATAAGTGAAAAATAAGCTTTTTATTTGTAAAAAAAATAATTTCATATCATGAAATACAAGATATTTTCTTCTATTTCTAATATGCTTAAAACTCTATAATTTTTAATGTTTAAAACGAGTAGTTGATTAATAACCAGTTATTGTTTGTTTATTTTATTCCATATTTAATAATAATTAATTTATAAAAACAAATATACTATAAAATTCTTGATTTATTAATTCATATTGCCTCAAAAATTATTACAGCTTTATTTGGAAAATTAAAATTTTAATGAATAAAATGTTCTTTAGAAGAAATAGATATATACAAAACTTACCTATCGAATTTTACTAAATAAGTAACTTTTAAAGAAGCCTAATAATTTCTCCACAGCTGTTGGCAACAACACGTTGTTAGATGAGCATGCTTTGAGTATATTATATTATATGAGACAAAGTTTCGAACAGCTGCCAACTATTTCAAATTCAACTCTTAACGCAGATAAAACCGTCTCTGTCTCACTGAGTGACAATCGCAGGGTTGCAGAG
>JAPDSC010162949.1:34216-53675 GCA_026290005.1 Latrodectus geometricus
GGTATTTTACCTCTTCCCATGTCCTGGCGAGCATGTCTGGGGGGGGGACCGTTGCCACACAATTGACTATTCGTTCCTTGAGATGTTGAACATCACGAATTTTCTCTGCATACACAAGATTCTTGATATCCCCCAGAAGAAAAAATCCAACGGAATCAGATCAGGGCTCCTTGGAGGCCATGGAATAGGAAGAATACCGCTTAGACGTCTGCCGTGCCACTAACAGGGCTCATATAGAACTTTACTAACTGTTAAAAAAAACTTGAATATGTAAGCTTTTCATGTATAAAACATGTATGCATCTTTTTTTTATTTCATTTTGCCTCAAAACCCCGGAGTTCTTTTATAGACACCCTGTAAAACAGAGAACTCAGACTTCATGTCCTGTTAAAAAGCATATTTTTCTTGAAAATTTTTAATGTAAAATTAAAAATTTTTCTTGAAAATTTTTAATGTAAAATTAAAAATGCTTTTCATGTGGTAATCAAATCTAACGTTGTGTAATAAGCATTGCAATTTTCTTAGGCCGGAATTATTAAATAACAACAAAAATATATTTATTCAATTTATAATATTTAGTGTAGTGTGACGCCGTCCAATGGCGTAGTAATTAGCGTTCCTGAATCCTGAGCTATTGGTCCCGTTTTCAAATCACGGTTTGGGCATGGACGTTTCCTTTCTCTCTCTCTCTCTCTCTCTCTCTCTCTCTCTTTGTATCTTCGTCTTTTCTTCTACTGAGATGATAGATGAATGTGAGCCACTCTATAAATATAAACGGGTTTGTGGTGGTGTGGCGTGGGCGATGCTACTCATAACTCCATGACTTGTTTCACAGGTGACCACCGGGTAACAATAAAATGAGTAGCAGTTTCCGGTCTTGTTGTTGGCGTCGGGTCCAGTTACCCAGTGGCCCCACCATTAGAAAAAAAGTGTAGTGAGATTGTATTCTTTTATTTTTACGAGCAATAATTAAAAACAGACAAATATACATAATTTTATTAATAATAAAAAATATTTCTTATTTATAAATATAAAAGTTTATAAGTTAAACAAGAAATATAAAAGTTAAATGAAATGTTACTGAATTGCTCATCTATCAATAATATTCTATAAACCATTTCCATCAAAAACATTGTAATTAGTTAAGTTGATTTTTATGGTAGTCAAATAACATCTATTTTCTCATTTTTTTATTACTAACTGATGTTAATTTTAGATCGCGGCATGGATTAATAGAAAGCAATCATTTTAATGAAAGCAAATATCCTTCATCTATTCATGCATCGTTTCCTCTCAATCTCAGTAGCAACTTCACTTGGCGAGTTCATCTGGATAAATTTAAAGTTTATCCGACGAGAATACATAATATTTGCACTTGGACAGCGCCAAACTGAGTCTGACGTGACGTAAGCGATTAGCGAATCACAGCTCTGGAAATACCAAAAACAAGTTGAAAGGTGATCTTCACTTTGATTTAATGGCCCTTCGAAATATCGTCTTCGATGAAAATTAACCTTCGCCGAAGTGAATCGATTTGTGAGCCACTCCCATTCAAACTGACGTCACGTTCTCATTTTCCAATCCTGTTGTCAGAGAGAGGGAGAGAAATTTGCCTCTTCAAACTCTTCTGAGGAAAAAGTTTTGTTCCGGCCTCCACGGACATGGAATCGATGGAGTAGGTCATGGGCTATTCTTGGAAAAAGTCGAAAGGGGTTGTGGGATTGGTAATGACGGAAAAGCGGGAAATGATTGAATTCGATGTCCTGGAAAACGGAAATTTGGGTTGTGGGAAAAACATAGAGAGGTGCAAGCGCTTAATGTCATCAAGAATTTTCAATTTGTTGGATGAAAAGCCATCTGCAAACGGAATTTATAATGAGATATCAGGTATTTTTATTAAGCATTTGCCTGGCTCAATCCATTCATTCCTAATATTAAAAATTACTACAATGACAAAATGACAATTATTTACAATGTTTTTACTATATCAAAAGCTTTTAACGAAACAAAGAGTCTAATCAAAGAGTTTATTGTTCATTTATACATTAAACTTCATTAAACAGTTGACTTCATTTTATATTTTCTAATTTGTTTGTCAAATATAAAATCATCTTTATATTTAATATAAAATTGTACTTTATAAGTTTCGTATTATGTAAATTGTACTTTATAAGTTTGTTTAATAAATGCAACTCATAATTTTTATTCATAAAGAAATTTTCATTGCTTCATTCACTGAAAATAATCATTAGAATAATGTTTTCCTCGAAATATGTTTTTCAGAAAAATATGCAACACGACTCTCAGCATAATACGAATAAGTTTCGAAGTCTGAACAGTGTGCTTAAATAATAAGATTTCGATGTTTCAGCATAAAAACTAATTTAAATAATATGATAACTAAGAAAGCATTAAACTTGTATCAATTAATTAACTGCATTTGAAAAAATTCACTAATAATTATTAAATCTTTCTATTTTTAAAACAATAATTGATATTATTTATGCGTAACTTTACATGTAGATTTAAATTGTCTAATATGAGCTTCTCTGATTTCACATAGCATTTAATAAAGAAAATGTTTTTATCTAACATATTCAAATATTTATATGGGGCATATAGGATTATATAGTGAACTCTCTTACATACATGTGTGTATAACTGGAATCTTGAATCATAAATAATGAATTTGACACCGTATAGCAGGGTGGCCAAGACGTCGACCGCGGTCGACTGGTATACCGCAAAGACATTTTAGGTAGTCCCCGCGAACATCCCGATAATGACCTCATATATTAACAATTTAATTTATGACTTATGACATAGAATCAATGAATTATTTAAAATAAAAATTTACTACAGTCTACGCTTTAACCCTCCCCCCAAAATGTGCAACAATTTAGGATTTTAAGATTTATGATTAAAGGTTTACGATTTAAAACCTAAAACGGACATGATGAGCGCGATTAAAATATTCAAAGAAACTATAGAAAGGTATGCATCTTAATTAAGAAAACATGAATTGAGAAACTTCAAAAACATGGAGAAAGAGTGCATCCACATAATCTAAACCAAGACTTCGAAGATTTCGCTTAACACTTACTTGTTCTGTTTGAAGAATTTGAAAAAAGATTCGCTGACTTAATTAGGTTGAAAGAAATACTCAATTTTATAATATTTCTATTTAATGAAAATGTGAATATTGATGGACAACGTATCTGAAAAAATTGGACATTTAATAGATATCACATCAGTCAAGGTCGAGGAATAAATTATTAAATTAAGATGCGATATATTTCTCAAATACAGAGCATATTTAATGATACTGATTTTTGGAAATAAATTTCTGAGGAAACGTTTTCCAAATATTTACAAATTGATTTTGTATTTCAAATCATTCTTTGGATCGAGGTATCTTTGAGAATCTGCTTTTTAAACCATGAACAAAAAACAAACATAGGTCGCATTTAACAGATGAACATTTAATTTCGTGTTTATGCATTGCAATAAGCTCGTACCAGCCATAATATGATAAACTTGTCGCAGATACATAGTGCCAAATTTCAACTTAAAGAAATGAATAGGATATTTACTTATTGATATATGAATACTTTGATTATTTTCGTCAGTAAATTTTTATTTTGTGAATATTTATATTAAGTTTTTTTATAAAAATTACATAATTTACCATTTTTTCTTGTTAATGAAAATAAATATGAACGTCAATTTAGCTCTGTCAATGGTAGACCGCCTTCGATTTTTTTAATGTGGAGTAGACCCCGGATCCCAAAAGTTTGGCCCCCCTGCCGTATAGCCTATAGGCATTAAGATGTTGTAAAGTCATTTACGACAACCTAATGTCATTAAGCTACACGTGCCCGCGTAAATCGTATCTCGTACGTAAACCAGTAAATCCCCTTCTGAAAGAATTCTCATTGCTAGTGGGCCGTATTCGTATATCACAAGAGTGGAAACCCAAAAAATCTTCAAACACCCACCCCAAGACACGTGCATGAAGCTGTAGCTGAAGGGAGATAGATGTTGCACAGCATGAAGCTGTGCAACATCTATCTCCCTTTGTTCTACAGTTACTGAATTGAACACAAAAGCTTGCATTCTGAGAATCACTGCCCTAGAGAGTTTTAATTGATGTATTCATGAATATATCAGGAGCACATCATCAATCCTTGGTTGCTCAATGAGGACTGGGATCGAACCCAAAATTCTATCACTATTAAGAGGAGTGCTGTACCACCAGGCCACGATAAGCCCTATATTATTTATTTCAATAAGAGCTAAGCTAACTAAAACACAAATTGCATATATCTTGTTCTGTGATAGGGTTATTATTTTTGGTTATAATTCTAGCCTTGTCTGACCTTCGGCTCAACAGTTTATCAGTTCAATTCCCATCTAAGATTTGGATGTTTATAGTGGAACGAAATTCAATTTAAACTGTATTCCCAGTAGTAATAAGCCAAAATATAACTATTGAACAACAAACCAAACCAGCTATGGTCATGTTTATCATATATTAGGTTGGGGAAAAAGAAATCAATTATTTTTACGTGAACTTTATGTAACTTCTTTTGGATTCACTTTGTAAAAAGGTTTAAAACAGCTTTCATGTAGATTTTTAGGTCTTGCGCTTTACGACTGCTGACATGTGGTTAACTTCAATCATTTTTGATATTTTATAGACATTTTCGACGATGCTGTATCCACATGCGAGGTGCATCTCTAACATCAGAAATACCCGAACGGAATCGTCGAAACTAAAATTTTACGTAACTGGTTGTTACAGTCTTATAGAGGACGATAAACACCTTTCACAATTTTAGCCACCCGGCAATCTTTTCCGCCGTTAAAAGAGAAAAACGAAAATGTATCGAATTTTCTGTGTGTTGTCTTCTACTTTAAAACCTTGTACTCGTAACTGAATTAATCAAACAAAAAACCACAAGAGGATATTTCAGTGTCAAATGTCACCTTTCCAATGAGCATAAATCTGAAATTGTTTGATAGATACCTCACGAGATAGCGATCACTCCAGACGTCTACCGAAAAAATAATGGATTACTTTTCCCCAACCTAATATAATTTTATTAATAATTTATTTCAATAAAATTGCATTCAAAATATGTGTGTCTATCATTCTGAGCAAGTTCGACTCCGTCTTTCATGAGTGGGTCGATAAAATTGAGTACCAACCATGTTTGGGAACTAAGCATTAAGGTTTTCGCGTTAGGCTCACCGATGCGGTTAGATCCGCACCAATAGGCTTAGAATGTTCATGTAAGATTCTAAGCCGATACTCAACCAACTTTGCCACTGCAAGGCAAATTTTTCATTGCACACTATTGTAAAAAGTCCTTTATAAATAATTTTGATTCATTTTTTTTTAAATTAGAAAAAATTCTCTCTCTCTCTTTCTCTCTCTCTCTCTCTCTCTCTCTCTCTCTCTCTCTCTCTCAAACACACATACTTACACTATTACCATCTCTCTCACTAGTTTACTCAAGAATCAGAATTTTCAAAGGAAGTAATAAGTTCATTTAAAAGATAATCAAAACAAATGAATTTAAGAATGTAAGAAATGGAAAGATGGAGATAGTAATTGTTGATGCCAATAGATGGCACCACTACAAAATAGTGTATTTTTTACCACATAAAACTAAAATTAATTAAATTTAATTAATGAATTAATATTCGAAAAAACTGCGTTAACATCAAGTGTCATTCCCTACAAGTTTAAAAAAAATTATTTGAACTTGAGTTAATGAACAGTAAGTATTTTATAAATAATTGAAAATTTATAATGTTTTGTGGAAACAGTACGAATTTAATAATTAAGTCATGAGGGAGAAAAAAGTAAACTAAAATTGATAATATTGATGAATTGCCTTTTATGCAAATGCTACTTTTTCAATCACAAAAATCAAATTATTGGCTTTCGGCTTAATTGGTTTTATGGTGTTTCACGAATAACCAATTTTTTTTGTAAAATACAACGTAAAAGAGGAGGAAAATCACGCGTTTAGTAGTGCAAAAATGCATAGAGAATTACGATTTCGATGCGTATTAGAACGCACATTAGAATCATGAATCATTATCTTTTACTCAATGTAATAGGCCAACTTAGACGTATTATACTTTGTTAATTCTGACGTCACTTTGGTTTCATTCAAGAAACAATCATTTGATCCATTAAGATCCCTTTAAAAAAGAATGAAGATACATCAATAAATCCAATACGCTAATGGAATTTAAGAACCCATTATGCCTTAATCACTTGATGTTCAAACAGTTCCACCCTGACTTCGCGTGCTGACGTCATATAATCGCATGCAAGAAACATTTAAAGACGCCTTTATATAAACATATTTAACTTTCTTTTAGAATGACGTCATGGCATTATCCCTGACGTCACGGTAACTTTATCGCTTAGAAAAAGAATATTAACCTAATTATACCCATTCAAAAACCAAAAATAATGTATGATAACAAACAATACTTAATTAAATTAGATTTTTCTGTGAGTATTGAGAAGGTATATTCATTAGCGTATTCAAAATTAAAAGATTTGAGGGAAATTGATTAATTTATCTTTGAATATATGAATTTAAAATCGACACATGCAAAGTTCTAATTAATATTATCCATGGATAAATAATTACAACTTTAATTGATTATGCATTCTTCAAAAATTTCAAATATTTTATAAAGTAATTTTTACAAGCAATTTTTTAAAATTATCCATTTTTTTGTTACAAATACAAATTATTTAAGAAATAAATTCTAATATATTTTTTATAATTCAACAAAAATGAAAAAAACATTAAAATAATTAAAGGTGAATAGGATTTCAAAAATTAATTCTTTCTAATAGTTTTATTACTTTTTAAATACAATTTTTAACATGCAATATAAACATATTTTGAATAATTACTTTGAAATAACATTTTTAGACAAAAATTTAAATAATTTCAAAATTGGAAACTCTAAAAATTTATAATGAGTCGTGAGACTTTTATATTTTTTTTTTTTTAGTATTTTTTTATTAAGTTTTTTTATATTAAGTATTTTTGAATACGTTTAAAAAAATCAGAAATCATTTAAATTTTCGGTTTAAAAAGTTATTGCAAAAATAAGTAATTAAAATATCAACTACAATATTTATACACTAAATACTTATAAATATTTTTCTTTACGCATAAAAATTGCGACTGCTCATTAGAATGTAAAATAAACTCATAATTAAGCAATTATTTACATTATTTAACATTTAAAATATCTTTGAAAAATGTTATGAAAATTGGTATATACCAAATAATAAATCTTTATGAATAATTATTAATTTAAAACATTATTATTTTATCATCATATTAATAAACTAAAATATAAACACCAATATATTGTTTTATTTTATTAGTAAGCAGAAATTATGTTACTTATGGAAATTTTCGAAAAACGAAAAAATCACTGATACGTATGAAGATATTTGGAGCTTCTATATTTGAAGTGTTTAAAATTAATACGACATCCAAAGCCTACTTCGAATTCTGTGAATATATAGACGTTATAATTATATAATAGTGTTAACGCAAATGAATTAAAAATATCAATTTTAAAAGTCTCAATTTTAAAGAACGTAATGATTTAAATATTAGGTTGGGGAAAAAAATTCATTATTTTTACGTGAACTTTCTGCAACTTCTTTTGGGTTCACCTTGTAAAAAGGTTTAAAACAGCTTTCATGTAGATTTTTAGGTCTTGCGCGTTACGACTGCTGACATGCGGTTAACTTCGATCATTTTTGATATTTTATAGACATTTTCGACGATGCTGTATCCACATGCGAGGTGCATCTCTAACATCAAAAATACCCGAACGGAATCAACGAAACAAAAAATTGTACGTAACTGGTTGTTACAGTCTTATATAGGACGATAAACACCTTTCACAATTTTAGCCACCTGGTTAGCATTTTCGCCGTTACAAGAGAGAAACGAAAATGTATCGAATTTTCTGTTTGTTGTCTTCCATTTTTAAAACCTTGTACTCGTAACTAAATTAATCAAATAAAAAACCGCAAGAGGATATTTTAGTGTCAAATGTCACCTTTCCAACGAGCATAAATCTTAAATTGTTTGATAGATACCTCACGAGATATCGATCACAACAGACGTCTACCGAAAAAATAATGGATAACTTTTTCCCCAAACTAATACATTGTTGCAATTTAAGTAAATGAACGCATATTACTATAAATTTTTATTTTCTATATTTGAGATTAAGACTATAATAAAACAAGTTAGATATTTATACCTAATCTAAGACAATCAAGTAAATGAGTCAAGGAAGAGTCAATTCTCCATAGCAATAAATACAGAAATAATAACGAGGTTGACGCCTGAGTTAGCTTTCATTTCTACAGACAATATTTAAATATTAAAGCACTATTAACTACTTAATAAATCCAATTTCAATAAATAAGATTATTTTCGATTACATTTAATTACAATATAGTGTAATTTACCAATGATGAAATTTTATAAATCAATTGTTAATGACGGCAGTATTTTTCGTACAGTTTTAAATTACTAATAAGTTGATTCGATTATTTTTTACATTAACAAATTAAGACAATTCAAGCATAATGTATTTATTATAGGAAATAACAAGTAATATTTACTTTCCTTTATGTTAATAGTTAAAAAGGCATTCGTGGTGTTAATAAAATAGTTTACACTTTAAAAACTGCATTTGTGTATAAGCGGAAATTTTCTTATGTATTATCATTGTTTTAATTTTCAGACAAATTTAATTAATTTTTTTTTTTTCGATTTATTTTAAAATTTAAAAACAAATATTTTTAAAAAGTTTGAATGTTATAATTTTGGAAATTACATCATTAATACCAATATCATTTTCAATAAAATAATTCAAATCTTATGAAACGCTACGTTCATAAATAAGTTTTTCTTTAGTAATTTTATATTTTTAATAACTTTCATTTGAGTTTTATGAACTATAATTTAATTTTAATGTAGTTTGTGAAATAATCGAAATATTTTGAAAATTATTTAATTATATTTACACACACACATATATATATGTTGTTGTTGTTGTTAATGACACTTGGCGACGCCACAGATACAAGGCGAATAAAGTCAGAGAGAGCGTCTTCGTTTTTCAACAGAGCACCCTCATTCTAAGGTGGCAGTACGACTTTTGGCTCATAGATGGCAGCACCACCTGAATCTTCAATTTAGAGATTGAACCCTGTGAAGACCCAAAGCCTGGCTCCAACCACCCCCAGAGGTATTAATTTGTTATGGGAACATGGAGGACATTGCGACCCGACGGATTTAACGTGCCCCAGTCGCCATTAGTGAACACGATGGATCTTCGGCTAAGCCGGGATTCAAACTCACCACCTTTCGGTTACGAGAATGACGCCCTAACCAACCAGGCCACCGCGGCCTACATATATATATACTGGTATTATATACATATTACCAGTATGTATGTATCGTTGTTTAAATAATTATTCCATATTTAACATTATGTAATCGATAACTAACACACACCCCTGAAATTTCTGTAAGTCTTGTTAGGCATCCATTGCTTAGCTTGAGGACTCTTCAGAGAGCATGAGTTCAAGTGTCACTATTGAGGAAATTTGGAAAAGTCCCAAGCACTCACCCTGACAGATGGTTAGGCAGATAGAAAGAGCAAACCATCCACGTACTTTTATTTAATTGTGGCTAGGATGTAATCTGTTAATTTCTACATTGAAAAGCGCTTTCTTATCGCCAATATATCATGGCAGGAAAGCGTCCTTGTAGCTTGTAAAAAGAATGAATTAATATTTTTTAAGATTTATGCCATAGTATTATTCAAATGATTACAATATGATAATGCATAGTAGATAATCTAATAATTAAAAGTTATCTTGTTTTTCATATTCAAAACATTTTGCCGTTCAAAAAGACATTTTATGAGTTCTTTGATGTACACTACTGGCCATTAAAATTGCTACACCAAGAAGGCGACATGCTAAAGCGGTGAAATTTATACGAAGAGAATAAGGTGCTGTGATATGCAAATGATTAGCTTTTCAGCGCATTCAGACAAAGCAGGCGCCAGTAGCGACACCTACATTGTGTTTAAATGAGGATATTGTTCAGCCGGTTGCTCATACAAAAATTGCATTTGAACGTTGTTGCCTGGTGAAAAGTTGTTGTGATGCCTCGTGTAAATAGGAGAAATGCATACCAGCATGTTTCTGACTTTGATAAAGGTAGAGTTGTAGCGTACCGGGATTGCAGTTTATCTTATCGCAGTATTGCTGCTCGCGTTGGTCGAGATCCAATGACTGTTAGCAGAATATGGAATCGATGGGTTCAGGACGGTAATACGGAACGCCATGCGGGATCTCAACGGCCACCTATCACTAGCAGCCGAGAAGACAGGCATATTATCCGCATGGCCGTAATGGATCGTGCAACCACGTCACGAGCCGTGAGTCAAGAAACGGGGTCGTTTGGAAGACAACAAGTGTCTGCGCGAACAGTTCGACGACATTTGCAGCAGCATGGACTCTCAGCTCGGAGAACATGGCTGCGGCTTCCCTTGACGCTGCGTCATAGACAAGAGCGCCTTCAATGGTGTGATTAACGACGAACCTGGGCGCATAAATGGCGAGACGTCATCTTTTCAGATGAATCCAGGTTCTGTGTACAGCATCATGATGGTCGCACCCATGTTTGGCGGCATCGTGGTGAACGCACACTGGCAGCGTGCATTCGTCATCGTTATACTGGCCCATCACCTGGCGTGATGGTATGGAGTGCCATTGGATACATGTCTCGGTCACCTCTTGTTCTAATTGACGGTGCTTTGAACAGTGCACGTTAAATTTCTGGTATGTTACGACCCGTGGCTCTACCCTTTATTCGAGCCCTGCGAAACCCTACGTTTCGGCAGGATAATGCCCGACCGCATGTTGCCGGTATTGTTCGGACCTTCCTTGATACGGAACATGTTCAGCTGTTGCCCTGGCCAGCACGTTCTCCAGATCTTTCACCAATAGAAAACGTCTGGCCAATGGTTGCCGAGCGATTGGCTCGTCTCTAAACGCCAGTCACTACGGTTGATGAACTGTGGCATCGTGTTGAAGCTGCATGGGCATCTGTACCTGTACATGCAATCCAATCTCTGTTTGACTCAATGCCCAGGCGTATAACTGCTGTTATTACTGCCAGAGGTGGTTGTTCTGGGTACTGATTTCTCAGGATTTATCCAGCCAAATGTTTTGAAAGTTTAATCACTTGTTATTTCTAGTATAATATATTTGTCCAATAAATATCATTTTTTTATCTGCATTTCTTCCTGGTGTAGCAATTTTAATGGCCAGTAGTGTATTTCCTTACTCCGAAGAAGAAAATCGGAAAACACTCATCTACCAATGTACACTGCTGTCCACAATAAATGCAACATCCTGAAGGAAGACTGCAAATAACATGAGAATTACAACATGCATTAGTAGAAATGAGACATGCAAATGTTTAGAATTTCAGCGCAGACCCACATCTTGTGCGTCCGTGGCGCCACTCTAAGCGCTACTTAAGGCTTGGAGATTTCGACGATTTCAAGTTCGGCAATTCTTTTTTTCTTGTGGTTTTTTTAAAAAAACGATCAATTATATCTCGTAGAAAACAGCGATCATTTTTTTTTTTTTTTTTTTTTTTTTTTGATCAAGTATCCGAGTTCGACAGAGGAAGGAAACTTGGTTAAAAAAATAGTGGCCTTCTGAGATTGTGGTTTATCTTTCTGGGATATCGGTCGTCGTGTTGGACGATACCAAACAACTATTATGCGGATATGTGATTGTTGGATGCAGGGGGGTATGATGGACCGACGTGCTTCATCGCAGCCACCTCATTGCAACACTTCACGTGATGACAGGCAAAGTCTGACGGATCGCTCCGCCACATCACGAACCATAGACAGCACATTCTGTCCGTAACGCATCATAAAGTATCTGCACGTTCCACTAGACACTTTTAAAGCAGAGAGGCCTGTCCACAAGAAGTCTGTTGCTTCATCCACCCTTGACACAGAACCACAGACTTTTCCGCCACCAATGGTGTGATGAAAGAAGGATCTGGATGCCAGAATTGAATGATATTGTCTTTACTGATGAGTCACGCTCCTTTCTGCAACACCATGATGGTCGCATTCCAGTCTGAAGACACTGAGGATGTTGAACACCTGCGTTATGCACCGCCACACTGCTCCTGCACCAGTATGGTATGGGGTGGTATTGGATATCACTCTCGTACTCACATAGTACGCATTGTCGGTACAATAAGCCGCTAGCGCTACATTTCCGAGTGGTTTTAGCCAGTTGTCCTTCCTTACCTTCAGGGCTTGCCTACAGTCATATTTCAACAGGATAATGCCACACGTGGCACATATTGTCCAAGGGTTCATCTTCAGTCGCCAGATTGAATTCTTCCCTGGCCGGTTCACTCTCCGGATCTTTCGTCGATAGAAAACACGTCGCCCATGGTTGCTCAATGATTATCCCAGATTATATCCCCAGCTGCCATACCAGATAAACTTTGGCAGCATGTGGAGGGTGCTTGGTCTGCTGTACCCCAAGAACACATCGCAAGTCTCTTTGAATCAATGTCGAGACGTCTGGCAATGACGATCTCCAACAACGGCGGCCAATCCAGCTACTGATTTTGGCAGGAACCACACTTCACAGAAATCTAGAAATTTAACCATTTGAATCTTGGTCAACATGTTATCTACAATAAATTTTGTTGTAATATCTCTTGTCTTTCTTGGTGTTGCAATTTGGGTAGCCAGCAGTGTAGATATACTCTCAGAAATAAGAAACGAGATACTCATTTAATATTATTCAGTGATTTCTGTGTTTGAATCGTTGAATTTTCTAGGCTAAAATACTATTTGTTTTTCCAACCCACAGTTTATGCAAATGATTTGGCATCTCGTGGTGAACAACTTGACGACATAAGACTATTGTATGAATTTTAATATGCACTGTGCAAATTACTTTCTGGTACGACACTTCATATATAGTGGGCCACATTCACATGTTGCAAAGGTAAATACCAGGAAAATTCTGACACCCATCCTAACAGGTGTACATTCAAAGCGCAGAAGCACAACATCCATTACCATTACACCACGACGGTTCTAAATCCAAATAATTATGCATCTTAGTTTATTTTCGGATTGTATCCGTTTGGAATTTAAAAATCATGTTAAACAAATTAATTATTACAACAATAATTATCGCCATTAAGACACTGTTCTAGAACATTGTCTTAGTGGCGATTTAAACTAGAATTTTGCCTATCAGATAATGTGCATTCAAACTAGTTTAAATGCATATTTGATATTACTTTACATTAGGTTGGGGAAAAAGAAATCCATTATTTTTACGTGAACTTTTTGTAACTTCTTTCAGATTCGTTTTGTAAAAAGGTTTAAAACAGTTTTCATGTAGATTTTTAGGTCTTGTGTGAAGCTACGACTGCTGACATGCTGTCAAGTTTGATATTTTATAGACATTCTCGACGATGTTGTATCCATGCGAGTTGCATCTTTAGCATCCAAATACCCAAACGGAATCGACGAAACGAAAATTGTGCGTAACTGGTTGTTACAGTCATATATAGGACGATAAACACCTTTCACAATTTTAGCCACCTGGTTAGCATTTTCGCCATTATAAAAGAAAAACTAAAATATATCGAATTTTCTGTTTGTTGTCTTCTATTTTTAAAGCTTTGTACACATAACTGAATTAATCAAACAAAAAACCACAAGAGAATATTTTAGTGTCAAATGTCATCTTTCCAATGAGCATAAATTTGAAATTGTTTGATAGATACCTCACGAGATAGCGATCACTACAGACGTCAACCCAAAAAATAATGGATAACTTTTTCCCCAACCTAATAATTCAAAAATAAAAAACTTCCCTCATAAATTTAAAATAAAATTTTTTTTCTCAAAATTTAAATGAAAAAATTACTAACGAGTCTCATTAAAACAATTAATAGAATTTAGAAAAAAATGTCTTTATTAATTATTTAATTTTCTTTTTTTATGCCTATCACATAAAGCAATAAATACAAGATAAAATCAGAGTCTTATACAAATGAATAAAAATTTATATTTCCTTCTAAAAAATTTTCAACGCAATAGAAAAAAAATATAAACCCATAAATTCAGAAAATTTATTAGTATTTTGAACTTTTGGGGACTGTAAACAATTTACAATATATTTTACGATATAAAATATACTTAAATGAGTGCTTTACGTCGATAGCACTGGTGAAAACATTTTAAAAAGAAAAGCGTAAAGATATTTTATGACAGCTCAATTAATTTCCATTTTCCCTATCTTCTGCCATTGCTAAAGATGATACTTATCATCATTTCGATAACGATAAAATTTTCGATAGAAAAAAATTAACTCAAACGAGAAAAATAACTGAAAAATTCGAAAAAGATTTAAACCAAATATTTAATCTTTAAAAAGAAAATTAGAAAGGAAACCTTTTTTTATAAGGGTCGTTATTTTTCTAAGTTTTTAAGGAATGAGGCTCTTTTGAATATTATTTTCTATTTTATTTTCTTCCAAATGAAAGAAGATTAACTTAGCTTATTTAAAAGCAGTAGCAAGAAAAATGTTTGTAAGTACCAGAGGTTTTCTTTTTTAATTGGTTAGATTTATACGGATAAAAATGTCCATTTTTTCGGTTTAAAATTTGCATTGGATATTTTATTGAAGAATAAAAACTGTGAAGCTATCATTGTTGAAAACTTTTACTTAAAATAATTCGTTTATTAATGTGACAATATTTTTGTTAGCATGATTAAATTTATATTTTCAAGATATCAAAAAATTACTTTTTCATGATTTAGTTTAAGTTTATACCCTAGTAATCAAATAGGTTTTTCGTCCTATGTGTTATAACTTATTCATAAAATAAGATGAAATTAATCATATCTGAAAATTATTTTATTAAAGTTTTTTGTAATCTTTAAAAAAAGTTCTTTATTTTCATCGATTTGTTTATGAATTATTTATGAATTTCTATGCAATAAAGAAAGCTAAGCTTGTAAATCGCAGAATTTCTCAGCCATTTTTAAGGAAAATGGCGGATCGTTCTAAACTGCGATAGGTGAGTGAATTTTCAACCCTGATGTTTATGTTCTAATTTATAATTGCTATTATTTTTTCACCTTTTTCGTGTTGGACAAATCGTCTAATTTTGGCTTTGAGTTTCATTGACTAAGACTGTGCATCTCTGTTCTTCTTTTATACTATTTATTTTTTTTTTAATTTATTCCTTGTCATTTATTCTTTTTTCATTTTCTAATTCTGTTATTAATTAATTTCTGTTGTGGCTTCAAATGGAAAGGAGAGATTGAAAAGGCTCATTTGTTAGGTTTCAATTTAAAACTCAATCTTACTTAATGCGAGCTATAAATATAAAGCTCCAAAACAATTCTTTATGGTAACCTAGCCTAACCATTTTTAAAAACGTTTATCATAATCGTGAAGTTTAGAACCTTTGTTTAGTAACGTATATTTTAAAAAATCGGTTTTTGTAATCATTTGCCTTCATTTATTATTATCACTTTCCAAATTTCGTTTCGTTCAATCAACAAAAATTTCAAACTATAAATGCAAGAACAAAATTCCCAAAAGGAGCTTTTTTTGGCATCTGAAGGAAAGTGAAGTCAAGTATAAGTCACTGTCGGGCACGAGACAAATGATTTCTGTAGAAGGATATTGATGTAGAAAAAGAGAAAAGCGTTAAGTTCTTCATCAACGTGCAAAGAAACTGTTATAAGTTGTAAAAGTTTTTGCTCTACCAGCTGCACGAGGTTACGCATTTTAACAATGAAAAGAACGTAATGATTTAAATATTAAAGCGAAAGAGTTGTTAATTTGTAATGTTTTGAGAGTGAGAAAGATAATTTATCTTAATTCAATCAAAGAAATCAGGTTCAGAACCTCCACTTCCGCTTCCGGTGAGGTCAGCAAAGTGAAACATCGCTTGTCATGGGCAGCGATTACGAAGATGACTACATTATTCTCCCTTACTCAGTTTTTTTATTCTGTAAATTGAAGATGCGTCCACATTCATCTGCGATTTTCAAACATGCATGGTGTTGCGTGGATTTGGAGAGGAAGGTACCGGATTAGGTGTAACCTCGTCTCATTAATTTTCTGATGTGTGGGTTAATCAACCCACATATCAGAAAATGATGTGTGGGTTGATTATGATTTTATTTGGCATAATGAAAAGAAGTGTAATTACATAAATGCTAGTCCAGGCGAGCAAACGTGATATGGGCAAAATCTAACCTCAAAGGATACCTTTGCGCAGAAAACCGTAGAATAACTTAACCATTATACACTGATGGAAAAAAAATCCCAACACCAAGAAGGAGTTGTGCTAGCGAAACGAAATTTCGCAGGCGTATTCATACATCTGAAAGATGACGTCGATTCAAATTTTGTGCTCGGCACATCAGTGTGAAGCTAGTAGCGACACATGGAAGATGCAACTCAGATTTGCTTTAAATACGCGCTGTAACATTCATGAGCGTTGTTTAGCGTCGAGATTCTATGTAGTGAGTTGATGCTAGTCCACAATGCCTTTAAGAAGACGACGAAGCTCATTGATTTAGAACGAGGTCGTATAATAGGCCAACAAGAAGGTGGATTTTCTTTCCGCGAGATTGCAGAATGGTTTGGCAGGAATTAATCCACTGTGCATGAATGTTGGCAGCAGTGGTCAAGGGAAGGCAATGCCTTAAGAAGACCGGGTTCCGGACAGCCACGTGGCACTACTGAGAGGGAAGACCGTGTTCGGTGTATGGCCGTAGCGAGTTGTATTGCGTCTGCAGCAGAAATTCGAGCAGCAGTTGGCACCACAGTGACACAACGAACTGTTACCAATCGGTTACTTCAAGGACAGCTCCGAGCCAGACGTCCTGTCGCGTGCATTCCACTAACGCCAAACCACTGTCGTTTGCGACGTCAGTGGTGTCAGGCTAGAGCTCATTGGAGGACGGAGTGGAGATCTGTTGTCTTTTCTGATGAAAGCCGGTTCTGCCTTGGTGCCAGTGATAGTCATGTGTTGGTTAGGTGAGCAGCAGCAGCCCTCCTGTCTGCGGTCTAGATACACTGGACCTACACCTGGAGTTATGGTCTGGGGAACAATTTCTTATGGCAGCAGAGGCACTCTCGGGGTTATCCCAAGCACCCTGACAGCAAATGTGTACGTCAGTCTGGTGAATCAACCTGTTGTTCTGCCTTTCATGAGTAGCATTTCAGGAGGTGTTTTCCAACAGGATAACGCTCGACCTCATACTGCTGTTGTAACCCAACGTTCTCTACAGGGTGTTGACATGTTACCTTGGTCTGCCAGATCACCATATCTGTTTCCAATTGAGCACGTATGGGACATCATTGGACAACAACTCCAGCATCATCCACAACCAGCATTAACCGTCCCTGTATTGATCGACCAAGTGCAACAGGCATGGAACTCCATCCACAAACGGACATCTAGCACTTGTATGATTCAATGGATGCACGCTTGTATGCTTGCGTTCAAAATTCTGGTGGTTACACCGGTTATTAATGTACCTGTATTTCACTTCTGCAATGGCTCTTCTCGGGCTATTAACCTGTGATCTTAAAATTGTAATCAATTACGCCCGTTACTTATGTATTGCTAAAATTTCATTACTCTACAATAATTATTTCTTGGTGTTGGGATTTTTTTTTCCATCAGTGTAGTTTGAGGTCCCGTTTGTTTGTAGACTTTTTAATTACCGTGTTATAGAAACATATTTGACTTCCCTGAGTTCGAGTAATTTGCCATCTCACAGCCTCATCCGTGTGAAAAAATAAGTTTCATCTCAGCACGACTCCATTTTATGGAAATCCTTCTGGTTGCCCATGGCGAAAGTTGTATATTGTCCCCTTAAATAACTCTCTTTCGAGAAATATGTACCGAGAACTCTGCCCCACTTATCTACTGTCAAATTCTTTCAACTCTGAAGGAAAAGAACACGCTTTTGTATGATCCAGCTTATATATGTAAACCTTTATACATTACTTTTTAATTATGTTTTTGCTACTCATAACTTCATTTTTAAAAACTGTGAAAACTGGAATTAATTTTTCGTTAACAATAGAAAAAATATTAAAGTTAGTCTTTTTCACTACAAATGACAAACATTTTTAATTCTAGTTAAAAAAAAATTTAAATCGAATTGTTCATTCAAAAAATAATATGCGTGAATTACTTTTTTACTAAATATTCTTTGAGTATAAGATTCAAATTCTATGATCTTCAAGGGTTTTTTCTCTTAAAACTTACTTATTTGTTCATTACCATAGGAAATTAATTTTGCTGAATTTATTATAATAACTATATCATCTAAATGGCAACTGATTTTTAGCTTAAGAATATTATTATTTAAGTTTAAGAATTATAATTTGTGAAATCCTTAAAAATCGGAAAGATAAATAGCAGCTCTTTTTTCTTATATTCTTTACTTTTTGTCCTAAGCTGTATTTTCTTTACTTTTTGGAACGAATGAAAATAAAGCCTGTTTATTGCATATTAGCTTATGATGCAGTCAACGTAATAAAATAATCTTAAATAAGTCTCATATCAAATATACATATAAAATCTCAAATCAACATAAAATTTTAGATGCAAATATTCTTTGTTCATACCTTATAAGTCACAGAGATCTTGTAATTTAATTTTGAATACGGAATTTTACCTTGAATCCCTTCCGAAGTGTTGGAAACTAAAAGCCATTATACGTTGTTATTATCAAAACTACTTATCTAAATAAACTTAAAGTGCTTACAACAAAGTTTGGTTTGGTTATATCCACTTTCACAATACAACCCAAATATTGGACTCTCTTCATCGAAAACATTTCAGAAAAGAGCACAATGGAGATGTTGGCAGACGTGTGCAAATGAAAATTCGATTTCGGTACGGTTATAGACAAACTTTGATTACATAACTAACCTCAGATACTAAATTATAATCCTCTTCCAAGTTGCTACTGTAATGGCGATTCCCTTTTCTAATTTATCCAATGCGTTCAATAGAGGCTAGTGTGTTATTCGTGGCCAATTAGGTAATGGTCGAAATCCTAAGGGCGTCGCCTCATTTATTCATGACCACGTACCACATCGAACAAGATTCGAAGATATTCTCTTTCACAGCACCCCTTTTTCCCTCCTCCCCCTATATGCATAGGCCTTGAGTATCTAAGAGTATCTAATTCTGGAAGTCGCAGTGGGGGGGGGACAGAAAAGCAATCATTTCGAATGGCGAATACAGAAGGAGAATCATTC
>JAPDSC010162952.1:3959-15175 GCA_026290005.1 Latrodectus geometricus
ATATATATATATATATATATATATATATATATATATATATATATATAATTTTTTTTCTGTGGCGTTTCTTTTTTATATTTATTGTAGCAGCAGAACTTAGTTTTATTTTTCTTGTATTTAGTTGAAAATATCTATTCTTGATATTTTCCGCTGAGTTATTTTGGAGAGGCATTATACATGATATTACATGTAAACTAAATTGAAATTATAAAACAGATTATTAATTAATTACCACCCGTCTAATGGAATATTAAATTTGTTAATAGTGTTACCCTCCATCAGGAAATTTACTGACTTCTGGTTTTTAAAAATAATCATTGATCAGATTAAATCTCAAATGTCAATAAATTTCGTATGACTTTTAAGCATTTTTTTTAACTTTAAAATTTTATTTAAATTAATTATAATTTAAAATTTTATTTAAATTTTTTTTAGCTTCATTTATTTAATTTTAAAAAGAATGTTTAGTAACGATGGATAATTTCAATCAAAAGCTTAAAAAAAAAGTTTTTTGTAAGTGGTATTAATCTTAAACCATACCACTTTATTGGAGATTGTTTCTATAACATTATGTTAATTACTTGAGTACAAAGAACATAGCATTTATTTTTCATTTAAAGATTAAAAATGAAAATTTCAAACTAATTTATAGTTTTTTAGTTGCTATAAATATGAACTGGAACAACTAAATGATAAATGAATCCATTGGATGAAGTTCCAAACTCCTTTCAACAACAATTGCAAATAAACAAACGTGTTTTCTTGGAAACAAATTGCACAAACAGCATTTTCCTTTTCCACTTTGCAATTATTTTGTAAAAGTTTTACATATAAACTAAGAGGGAACATTTTTACCATCAATACGAAAAGCAAAATACGTACTGTTACCTGAACAGTGAAATAACTTTTTTAAAAAATTTTTCATAATAAAGTTTCACTAATTTTCCTAAGTAAGTTGAAGAACTAATTAAGAACTCTAATTTAACATTTTCAACTTCGAACCTCATTTACATACATTATACATAAAAAATTCAAGCGCGCGAGTTCCTTAAAATAACTCAGTTTATTAGCAGGACGGGTTTTAAAGGCTCCAGAGTTTGAAACATTTTTCTCAACCGTTTCTCCTCGCATTTTAATTTAGAATAATTCTCTGTGAAAGACCGAAAAAAGCAAATGCGTGGAAAAATCTCCCTACTTCTCTCGTGTGGAGTATTTAAATGCAAGAGACGCGTGCAGAGTAGAAAACGTAATAAACACATATGAGCTGTAATTCTCACTAACGAAAAATATGGCAATGGCAAAAAGAAAGAAAAAAAAATTCGAAATAACAGGTGTTAATTTTCTCTCGACATAATAAGGCCTGAAGACTTATCTAAAAGAGCGTGATATTCTACAGAGGCCTTGGCTGCAAAATTATTAATTTTTGTTTTGGATGACAATCTTGTGTCTTCCACTACTTTCTTTAAAGTAATTACTGAGACGAGCAGTAATGAACATTCGCCATCAGATGTCGCCTCGCTCGGGTGTTATTAAACGTCGCTGCCAGATTACGAAGCTTATTCGTTGAAGTGTGTGCTAGCCAAGATGAGGACGAAATAAAAGAATAATAATAAAAAAAAGCAAATTACTTTCCCGCTTGATATTAAGGAAAGTTCTTACAAAGTTTTTTATGGCCATTATTTTAGCGCCTTGAAAATAATTTTTTGTAGACAGTTTTTTTTTTTTTTTTTTTTTTTACCATCCCTCGCTGTTCCCACTTCTTCTTAGCCGGATGCTTCATGCAAAGACTGAAAGTAACTTGCTTATGGTAATTAGACAGAAGAATTTTTTAAGGTGGAAAAAATGGAGGGGGAAAAACTTCGCAGAAGAAAAATGTGCCGAAAAAAAAATTTAACAGCTTCAAAAAACCGGGAAAAATGTAATTCTTTTCTAGCCTTAATGGTATCTGTCAAAGTCATTACGACAGCAAATATTAAAGGAAAAGTTTTCACAAAGTTTCTTTTTCTTTGGGATTTTTTTCTCATCGTTTCTTTCTTCGCCTCATCAATAAAATCTAAAAGGTGCCAAATATATAAATTGTAGGTAACTTGAATAAACATAGGAGCTTGTTGGAAGCCGAATTAAGTACCTCCGTTATTCGAAGGCAATTGCACATTTTGCTTTCATTTAATTCAACAGAAAAGCTCTATTTTGTTTGAGTTTGTGAAATTTCAATCAAGTTCGGGAAATTTATGTAAAAAAAAAGAGCAAGAGAAATCATCCAACTGAGACATTTAATATCTTTTAAGATTACATTACTTTTCTGCCCGAATTATTTAAGTTTTAATAATTTAGTCCACACATACACTGCAAATGTTTGAAAGTATTTGTGGTACTTTTTTTACTGGGTTAAATTTTTATTTAACACTGCTTTCTTTGAAATAAAATAATAGTGTAGACACGCGTAAGAAGCATTAACTAAGAATAATTGGAATTTCTTGGCTAATAATTTTATAGCAATTATTTTTTACATTCCCAACTGTCAGCAAATGTATTTTTTACCAAGAATTATAAATCCAACAATTATTTTTCTTATATTTTTAACTTTCAGATCCTTTTACATATTCCTTGTAATTTTGATTTACAGAGTGTACAAATATGGAGCAGATAGACGAGAAGATAAAATAAATGCGATAAATTGTGGCAGAATGCATTTCAGGATATTGATACAGAAAATCTCAATCTACCTTATCTTTAATGCTGGTGAAAAATTTGAAATCCAAAATTTGAATCTTAAGATTTACTGTGGCACTCAGGGGCGTGTAATTTTAAGAATCACTCTTCGAAATGAAATATCCTAGTTTTGATACCAGAAGTTGTTGAACTTTGGAAGATGAGTGTTCTTTTAGTGTTCACAGTGCATTCACATCGAAACGAGTACAGAGTTTTCAAGTTTTGAGACAAATGAAGAAAGTCCTTATCCACAAAAAGTTCTTGTGGGAAACAAATCCGACAGCCCTTGTAAAAACATTCATCTGTTATATTTTATCCAGTACAAATCTGTAAATACTGAAGATTCTAGCTCAGTATGACCTATTAATGTATTTGTGGATTTGGAGTAGAAAGTTTTGGTTTCAATTTTAGCCATTGTTGAACATGGGGAAATGGATGGTGAATTCCAGTTTCCAGTATTTCCATTCAAATTAGAAACCTAAAAGTCTTCAAGTTTTTTTTTAAACCTTGAAATACATGAATAATACTATAAATGAAAATTATTATATGTATTTCTATGCATACTATAAATGAGATTCCTTCTCGAAAGCAATATGTATCAGGGATTTAAATGGGTTACAATAGATTAAAATCGTTCAACCATCCATAATATAGTATCAAGAATTTGGAGTTCAACTCATTTAATGCAATGAAAGATCCAAAAAGTTCATGTAATCGGAAAGAGCTCTTCGTTGTAGAATATTCGTTGTAGGATATTGTAAGTTTTATATAAAATAAAGACATATGCGAATTTTTCTTTTGCCGAAAATGGAAGAAGAGAATCACAAATGCAAATTTTTCTGATTTTCAAACTGTGGAGTATGCTAATTTTGAGTTTGATGCCTAAAACGTCGCTTCAGCGGCATTGAATGAAATTTGACTTTCAACTGAATAAAAGACAATGAAGACAAGGATGATCGGCATTCAATGACTGCTTTTTTTCGATGAGTACGATGCCTCAGCGAAGTCATTTAACCGATTCAGAAGCTTAGAGAGTTGTTGGTAGGTTATAAGGGTGCTAAACTCAAGCTGAAGTATCTCAAGCAATTGGAGTGTCACAAAGTGAGATTTCCAGGATCTGGAACCGTTTTTGGAGACTGGCAGTGCAGACCGAAGATCAAAGCAAGGTCTTAGACGGGTAACAACGCCCATTGAAGGTCGTTATTTAGTGTTAACGGCTCGGAGACACCTAAATATGAACGTTGCTCTTCTCCAACAACACCTTCGCTCGGTTACTGATACCACAGTTTCAACTCAGACTGTCCGAAACCAGCTCCATGGTGCAGGTCTGTATACTCACCGACAGATGGTATGCTTTAAACTAACGTCAAGGCATCGTCATGACCGCAAGGAGTGGCAACAGAGCATGTGAACTAGAGGAGAAATGAATGTAGCAATGTTCTTTTTTCTGACGAGTCCCGTTTTTCTGTTCATCCTGATAATATGCTTATTTTCATCTGGAGGGACAATGGCAGTAGGAATAATGCTGCGTTCGTACACGAAAGTGTCAGATTTGGTGGTGGGGGAGTGTTGGTGTATGGCAGCATCTCCATTAACTGGCACACAAACCTCTATATCATTCGAGATGAACTTCTGACTGGTCGCCGATATATGGAGGAGATTCTCAGACCTATTGTAGTACCTTACGCTGCAGCAATCGGAGATAACTACATTTTAATGGACGATAACTGCAGGCCACATCGTCCTAGCCTGGGGGAGGATTTCCTTTTCGAGGATTTCATCTTACGATAGAGCACGTTTGGATCAATCCAATAGAGCACGTTTGGAACGCTCTAGGAAGAAGAGTTGCTGGCCACCAACCACCTCAGCAAACTTTCCAAGAACTGGAAAAAATTCTTCTAGAAGAGTGGGACAGAATACCCCAACTCGCGATTAATAGCCTCATTGACTCCATGCCTCAAAGATGTTCAACGTTGCTGGTCGTCAGTGGAAACCGTACCCTCTACAGAAAATGATTTCCTTTGAAGAAAGCACCTTTTTTTTACTCTTTTTTTTCTCATATGCACAAATTGT
The DNA here is from genome assembly GCA_026290005.1 of Latrodectus geometricus. Lineage (NCBI taxonomy): Eukaryota > Metazoa > Arthropoda > Arachnida > Araneae > Theridiidae > Latrodectus > Latrodectus geometricus. Next base: position 8,745 of record JAPDSC010162952.1, read on the forward strand.
GTTTTTTCCTTTTGTACACAAATACGAAATAAAACGCAATTTTTTCTGCCAAACATGTGTAATTTATTCTCATATAACCTACTATGTCTGTCGACCATGTATCAATCAATCAGCTAAAGTGTTTCTCAGCCACAAGATCCACCTAAAACCGCAATATCCTTTAATTGTTTTGAGCAGTGTATTATACATCAGAAATTCTTCATGTTGTTCCCTACCAAGGAATATATATATATATATATATATATATATATATATATATATAAAGTGACTAATTTATCTCACAGATAATTCCTGAATATGGGATAGTTTATTAAATAATCCTGTTAGTAAAAATATTTAGACGTGGTACTTGAATCTATAATATTCTAATGAATTCTTAAACTAATCAATGACTGTCGTATTTCAAACTCCCATATGCCATAACTAACAAGATCTAATAAATGAGAAGTGGAAGTTTGACAAAAGCATTGCTTTGCGTAGATATAAACCAAGAATAAAAAACCTCAGGCATTGATTTCTTCACTTACTGAAGCTATTAGGTACAGCATGGGCTTTAAATTTTCTTAATATATACACACATAGTTTTTGTGATCGCTTGTCATAATGAAAATTTGTATGAATGATAATGAAATATGTTAAGTATATTTAACACAAATATAATAGAATGAAAAAATAAAGCCTTAACCGAAAATAAAGCTTTAAAATGTTTTCCCATTCTCTTTATTAACTTTAACGCGAAAACATTTTAATTTATATATTTCTTTTAATTTTTTCAAACTGTACATTTTTGATATGTACATATAGTGTATGTAAAATGATGAAATTTTCCACCTTTATATTTCTAAATTTTAATAATAATCAGAAGGAAATTAGTCATATGAAATTTCAAAAATCATTTATGTTTTAGAGGTTAAATTTAAAACAAAAATGATTTATTTGCATGTAAAACATTGTAGGAATAAAATATATGTGACTTATCTACATAAGAATTTAAAATTAAAAAAAATATTTTGCTTTAAATTTAATCAATATGTATTTTTGAATGCACATATTCGTTTTATATACTCAATTAAAGTATGTATTATGAATATGTATTTCAAAAAATACATCTTATTAAATTTAAAGCAAAAAACTTTTTGATTTTAAATTATTGTATAGATAGATAAGTCATGCATATTTTATTTCTACAATGTTATCCAATGAGAAATAAATAATTTGTTAAAATCAAAAATATTCTTTGAAATGTTTAAATGTCGTAAAATACTCTATAATATCTGAAAAACTTTCTTAATCAGTTCTTCTTAAATTACTTATTATAATACTTGCTTTGTTGAGTTACTTGTTTAATTTATAAAATATTAAGTTGATTTTTTGAAGAATTTCTGCTCAGCATTCAATTAATGTTATGATGAATCTCTATCTTAGCTTTATTTAACGACATTCAGGGCCTACAATTATTTAAAAGTGATCTAAGAATATGAGCTATCAGATATGATTCGAATTAGATATTATCTTACTAAATTTAGATTATTATTTTTATTCTTAAGATCATAACTCCACATCAAGTTTTATCGCTTTGAAAATTGTACTGACATAAATCATGCGTGTAAATATTGTAATTACATTTATATATTGTTCGTAACGAACACTGGATGTTAAAGCATAACATTGCTCTGAAAAAATAATGAACAAGTGCCTACCCTTTTTTAAATACACCTTCTCATTCAACGTAATACCTATAAACAATACCTGCTAATAAAGTTGTTATATATGATATAGTATTAAGAAATTTTTATAACCAGTTCTCCTTAAACTAAAATCAGGTTGCTGATTGTTATTATCGACATCATGATCATTTTCACTGCTTTCGTTGTTGATCCCTCCATCCACTTAACCTTGGGTATCATTCATCATTTTGATATCTCCCTCTGTGGTTATGAAAACGGAGAGAGGGGTCGAGGGTGTACAAAAAGTCAACCGATGCCGCATGACCAATCGCGTTTTGCTCTATAACCAACTCACGCTTTTTGATACGATATTATATTTGACAACTTTATAAGCAAAACGTCGGTATTACGTTGAGTGGGAGGGCGTATTTAAAATGGGGTGTCTGTGTGGGGACAAGGCTAGGATGGAGTGAAAGCTGTGCAGCAAAAAATATTTTCGTTTTCAGAAGAGAAGGGGACGCTCATAGATATGTGACGTGTTCTAGCACCATTAGCATTCGCTCGAATTGTTTTGTATGGACGTTCGCATCAAGCGGAATGATTTTTTCCTTCTTTTTTTGTTCGAAAGCCGAGGGGTTCCTCTTTATCATGCAGTCCGAAATTTATGAATATGCACATGCGTTGTATCTATATAAATACACATGTGTGTATGCGTAGGGAGAGGATAACAGGATAGAGCAGAATTTCTGGGAAATTCGGAGTCACTGAGGTGTAGTTGATGTCCTACACCTGCAACTTCTGGCTGAAGCCAGGGCTCTGGTAGAAATGACATTTCGTCCTGTTTTCATCTCTTTTTTCAGCGCCAAGACATGAGGTAGTTTTTGATGAATGCTTGGTTGACTTTGGTCTCGTGCTAAAATAATTTGCGTGAAATTGAAGTATACACGATAGCTGTCAACTGTCACAAAAATGGAAAAACCTTAAGTATATTTTGTTGGGGACCATATAAAATTTTGAGCATTGTGGTCGTGTGTATATATATATATATATATATATATATATATATAAGCAAAACTCTTACACGTTATATTTAGTTATTCACCATATAATAGAATATATATAAATATGCATCCTTAGTACATTATATTTTATTTAATTTTTTTATTATGATTTTTCAATTAATAATTAAAGTACGATGTATTAAATATGATAATACATATTTATCAACATCAATTAAAGCTTATATCTTTTTTAGAGAGTTTAAATTATAATTGCTTTGCAATCTCCCTCTCCTCTCTCTCTCTCTCTTTATATATATATATATATATATATATATATATATATATATATATATATAAACTTATACAATAGAGTAAGAGATTCAAACTACACGTCATTGTAGTTTATTGATGTTTCAATATAGATACTGCAGATTGAAAATGAATTAAATTTTTTATAATATCCTTTGATTTGTGTGTGTATATATACATCTTAACTTAATCAATGGTTTTAAATTTTACTCTCATGCTTTCATTAATTATGATTTTGAATTATATAAATAATGTGCTTAAAATCAATTAGTTTCCTATAGTATTTTTTTAAAGTTTATGTTTAATACAATCTAACATTTAATTTCTTTTCACTTTAAAAACATAATTCTAAAATTGAATGTTTTACAAACGTAATAAAGTTAAAAATGCGCAAATGCATTTATACGTTTTTACATATGTTTGCTTTTAAATGCAGTTATTGGAAAATTATTTTCTTTTTATTTTCAAAACTCTTGTACTCATTATTATGTTTCATGTAATAAATGATAAATGCAAATAAATTAATTTTTTACAAATATTAGATGCGTAATACTTTCATAATATGGCAAACATGCATCATATTTTTATCTTGTTTATAATTAAATACATTTTACCTCATAAACGGTTATCAAAAACAGTATTATTAAGCTTTTGTCTATGATAATTGTAAATAAAAATTTAAACAACATTTAGAGTAATAGTAATTTGAAATAATACTTTTTATGACTCCTCTATTTTTTTTATGCTTGAATAAACAAAATCTTCAATCATGGAATCTTACCTTTAATGATAATAAGAAACTGATATCGTAAATACTCATTGTACTCTTTTATGTTGATAATTCAACCATTTTTGGTAAATCAAATTTATTTGATTTCTCGGTTTTTTTAAAATTTATAATTGCCCTAATGCATTTTCCATTTTTTTAAAAGCTTACTATATTCCAAGTCTTTTAAAATTTACTGATTCATTCTTATACAATATTTCTCGAGAAATATTCTGAAAAAAGAAATCACACAAATGTCTGTGTGATTTCTTAGCTTAAAAAGTAACTCTTGGAGGAGTTATATAGAAAATTGATCAACATATTTTTGTTACAGATTTGCAATTTTTGTTTAATAATTCTAAAAAACATAATTGTAATCAATAATTAATATTAATTTTATTTAAAATAATAAAACGGAAATCTGAAATAATTGATTACAAATTTAATTTAATAAATTGGCTAATGTTAAATGTATTTAGCATACCTTATAATCTTTAAGTAAAATTCTATTGGACTCTCCTTTAGAAGAAATTTTTTTATATTTTCTTCCTGATTTTCTCTTTCTTAAACAATAAAATTTTCAATATTTCGATTAAGTTTTTTGACACTACAAATACATTATGTATTTGTTGTCAAATCAATAACATTATTCACATAACACAGACAAAAATTAAAGCATTATTAATTATGAAAGTTATTAAATATTACAAATTACTCAATATACTGCAGAAAAATTTGCATTTCAATCTGATTACAGAGGATTAATATTTTATTTATATAAAATTAAGAAATTCTATCTTGATAATTTCCTTTTTCTCATAATTTATAAAAATATTCTCTTCCTGATGTTTATTTTTCATTCGCAGTATAAAATACAACCTATTTTGTTATCCTAAAGTATTTTTATTCATTGAGGACTTTTATCCTGTGGTTAATAAATATTATTCCTATCATTTTTATAATTTGTTTCTCAAATTAATGTTTATGTAAATAATATTATAAACATTTGCAATGAAAACACTTTTGAGATTTATTTAAACTTTTAATTTTTCTAAAAAAAATTTTAACTTGAAAATACATAGTCATCAACATACAATTATATTAGAGTATTCTAGTTAATTTGTGGACCTATTTATAAATATATTTCTAACAACTTTTTAATAGGTGAAGTATTAAATGACAGAAATTTTAAAAATAAAAAATAAAACTATGTAAAAATTTTCTAGTGGATTCAGATTTTTAGCAGATTGCTTACTTATTTAACTATTTTGGTCTACCAAAAGTACTAAATATTCATTTTATAATTTCATTTTATTGAGGAAAATTCCTTTTTTTTAATGAAGAACAAATTATTAATTTTTTCGATGATTGATATGTAAATAAATAACTAGACAAATAACATATATTTAAAATTAAATCATAGCCTGTTATAAAATAAGAGTCGTTGAATCTTTAAAAAAAATTACACATTTTCTAAAAATTTGGCATAAATATTACCTGTTTCGCATCACAGAACTGTTGTGACTTTTTTATCATCTATTTTAACTGAGCAGTTTAAATTGGCTGATACCATTGATGATTGTATATGATGTCAACCAATTCAACCGGTTTAAGAATATTAATATTAACTTTTACTTGGTTTGAACTATGTAAAATATTTCTATAATCTAAATGAGATTTGGTGAAATAAAAATTGCTTATTTTATATAAATTTCATTCATCACAAACGGAATCCTTAAAGTGATAAATTTCATCGAATTAACTTAAGTTTACTAAAAGATGTTGTTTCGTTTTTTCATCTATAGTTTTTATGAATTTTAACACAATTAATATGTAAATGTATGAAATAAATTGTTTACATATTGATTTATATAATATTTCTACTCTGGAATTCTTTCGCGAAATAAATGAAAAATATTCTTCAAAACAAAAGAGATAAGTGATGCCCTTTTTGTACCCAAAATATATTGTTGAAATAAAAGAAATGAAAGTTACTGCGTAATAAATATGAATGTAATATCAAATACTATCTAAGATTATTCATAAAATTTAGAATAATCTAAATCAATTAGAATGGCATTATTTTAGAATATGTTTCAATAATTTTAAAAATATAAAGTAATTTAAATAAAAAGTAAAAACTAAATTGAATAATTAAAAAAAATCATAAATTTCAAATAAAATTATATAACATTAAATGCGATAAATTTGTTTTATACAATGCCATTCAGTAGTAATAAAAATTATGGCAGTTTCGAATTGTTATTAAGTGTTTCTGATAAATATTTTGAAACCATAGTTATAATAATTAAACATTAAATAATCACTATTTTTAATTATATTTAGAGAACAAAATAACTGCTTGAGGACACATACTCATATTTATTTAAATTTGCTACACAAGTTATTATGTATATTAAAATTAATGTATAAGTTGCAATAAATGTTTACTTTTGTTTTTAATTTTATCATAAATTATAAATATCACCAATTAAAAATAAAACTAGTAGTCATTTTGAAATAATTACTTTAACTGGTTATATAATCAACTAAATCAATATAATAAGTTTATTGCTATATTTTTGTTCTATATTGATAGTAAAACCACAATAATTAAAAAAAATGTTTATAATTATTTCACAGAACAGAAAGCAATAATGTTTGCTTATAAAGTATTTATTTAGCTGT
>JAPDSC010162957.1:0-13536 GCA_026290005.1 Latrodectus geometricus
GGAATCTCTTTCTTAAAGAGTTTTACAGTTTAAAAATGATGTTTAAACCAAATTCAAATATATAAATTGAATTGATGCCTTTTTCTTCTTGAATAATTTTAATACTTCAATTTTTCATTTAAGAACCTTATTTTGTTTTCCTCAATCTTCATTTTTTATTCATTTTAACTAAAGATTATCTTAATATTTAAACAAAAATTAATTGTCTTTTTATTTGTTCTAGTCTTGTATTTTGAAAAAATTTATTTGAATATGTTTATTATAAATGTCAAGTAATGTTATTTCTTTAAATACAAATGTGGTAATTTTATTATAAAATTCAACAAGCATTTACGTTAGAAGCAATTTTCATTATTATAGTTACGTTAAACAACTTGTTATTTTTAACAAATATAAAATAGTAAAATTAGGAGCATAAAATTTAAATAATAGAATATGTATTAAAGTAGTCATTGCACTCACTGCAAAATTCCTGAAATATACAAAAATTATTTTAAAATGGCTTTCTAAATGTTCAAACGTCTTTAATTTTCATGCTATTCGTTTTGGTTTACATAATTTAGGAAAGAAATAAAATGAATACATTTAAAAATACATCAAAAGTTTTAAAGACGTCCAAATACATTTAATATCTTGAAAATTTTTACATTTATATTTATTTATTTTAAGATTTTTTCTGAACATTTAAAGCCCTTAAAATTTATACAGCAATTTAATTTGTGATTGTTAGCATTTTAATGAATATTTAAGTCACTTCTTTCATAACTTGAAAAAAATTCATCGAATACATTTATTTTAGTAACGAAATTTAATGTCATCTTATTTCTTATTCCCTTTAATTAGACAGCCTGGATAAAAAAATAAAAAAAGCTGTTTTTGAAAAATAAATCTAACTAACTTCATGTATTATGAGAAAAAATTTCAATTAAAGATTAGACAAATATGTAAGGAATTTAATCAAATTCCTTACAAATTAATGAGATATTTTTTTATAAATATGCATTCATTTGTTTAAAGAGTGTTATTATCACTTAAATCCCCAATTTGTTAATTGAAACGAAGAAAACCCATATTTGTTTTAAAATTATATTTAGGAAAAAATTTGTATGCCTGCAAGATTACTAAAATATAAATAAAATTTCACTATAAAACTTCAAAAATGAGCTTTAAATTGAGAAAAGCAATAACCAAATAGGTGCATATGTTATTGTTTACATAACAGATAAATTTATCATGGAAAATGGGAAATTTTAAATGTACGTAAAGAGAATATAGAGCCAGAATTGATGCATAAAATATTGAGAAAATTTTTACTCGAATTTGCATTTTAAAAATGTCAAGTGGTTAAAGTTCACCCAGTTTCATGGGTCACATTTTATGACTGGGCCACAATGAGAATTTCATGACCAGTGGTTTTACCTGAAAAGTTGTTGAAATTTTCTCCAAATTTGATTTTTCCAAGAATTCATAAGAAAAAGAAAGAAAATATTGAAATGTCAAATGTGAGTTTTTTTTTTTTTTTTTTTTTTTTTTTTTTATTTATTTTTTTAAGTTATTCAAAGCAGATAAATCTTATTTTATTGTACTCATGTTTTATTTATTCATTCTTTTCAGAATAGAGATTAAATTTTATTCTTTCTGTAATAAAATGCACTTTCGTGAATTATTATTAAAAATAAAAATCCCTTATATTTTTAAAATAAATGTATTTTGATGCATGGAAAAAAATTATAAATGTTTTTGATGAGTTTAAATTTTCATGCTTGTTTGGTTCAATGAATTGTTAAATTGACATGAAACTTTAATTAAAAAAAAAGCAAATCAATCTCAAAAATGGATTTTTAAGAAAATTAATTTTTAATTATAGAATATAATATAGTTAATACTAAACAGAGCTTAGCTTTAAACATTCACATTTAAACATTCAATAATAAGAATTTAGAATAAATTTTAGAGCTTCCTCGTCTTTAGAGGAAGATACTTTTTACACTTGTAAGTGTTGTTATTTTAATCAAAGCTTTGTAGTAATATTTAAAATTTTCACATTATTTGCTTACTTGTTTATCTTTTAACCATAATCATTAACATTCAAATTTAATATGAATCTTAGAGAAGTGTAAATTCATTTTGTTTTTTAACTATTAAAAATAACTATCGAAAGTAATTTTAAATTTATATTCTAAGCATAACTTCTTTTATAGAATATTAAAGATTAAATTTAAAAGTTTTATAGTTGAGAAGGATGGGGAAAGAATAATTTTGTATTCTTTTGGAAATTGATGATATTTGTTTCTATATTTTTATGACCATCCTATACGTTTTGAAGATTCTAGAAGGAAGAGGTTATTTATCAATTATAATATCTACCATGCTGTCATAATCGTACTCACGCTGTTAATAAATTGTGAATATGCGGCCATAATGTAAAGTGATGTATCAAAGTACCACATGGAGAGAATTGATGTTGATGAGCAACGGGGAACTAATCATCTCAGTAAAACACATATATCGAACTAATCAAATATCAACACAGAGAATGAGGCATCATAATATGACAGTTTATCATTACATTCAATTAATTGTTAAGCTTATGAAACTTGTTAATCTTCTGTAAATATAATCTTCTAACAGTTTGTAATTACTTTTCCATTTGTTTAGCAAACAAATCATTATTTTACAAATATTTTAATGGATTATTTTCAGCTTTCTTATTGTTTGAATTCAGATGGATTAATAATAGATTCAATTATTTCATGAATCTATTACTTCTTTCCCAAACTAAAAAATACCAAACATATACATATTCGATGTAGTATAAATTCTTAGATGTTTGTATAAATTTGAACTTTTTCTTACTATGAATGTACTGATAGTTATTTTAAATAAATTTCAGGATTTAAAACATTTATAAGTAATTTTTGAAAATTTGATGCTTTTGACAGACATGTTTTCTTTTGATATCCTATTTACTTTAATTTTAAATATAAAGTAAATGTTTTCTAAATCTATATGGTTAATTAAGTTAATAATTCACTTTTTATCATCAAAAATGATGTAGGGTATTTGACTAATTAAAATAATAATAAGTAATTTTCATTAAAAAATTTCATGTGAATACTGCTTTATTTAACACTTCCGATATTCCAATGGAATAATCATAGCAACCTCATTATTTTCTACTAAACTTAACTTTATTGCAAAATCGATTTTAATAAAACTTCAAACGCTGTTAAGCACAAATGGATAAACTAATAGTCAAATCAATAACATTTGATAATAAATGCCACTACAAAACATTAGATTATCCAATGTAAGACCCTATAAATCATTACAAAACTGTGAATAAATTTAACAATTAGGTGAATCATAAGTGGTTCAACATATTCTTTCATTGTTCAATTAATAAAAATTCATTATTTAATAAAATATAAAAGAAACATTTGTAGAATGATTTGAAATAACATTTAGATGAACGTAATTTTTATGTATGGTTATAATAAAATAAATAAAAAGAAATTACATAAAACATTAAATTATTTTATCAATTTAATAATAATTAATTATTTAATAATTACTGTTACTTGCTGAATAATTCAATTGTATTAATGAAATATAGCCGATATGACTAATTTTGTAATCGGTCAGTTCTTGTAAATTAATCTTACTTTATTCAAATGGTGATATTGAAATTAAATTAGAAAAACTGTATTAGACAATGTGCTACAAGATGGTGATAAAAGTAGGATAAGATACCAACACAGAGATTTCCTTTTATTATATGATTTCATTAAAAATATTCAATTTGAAAAAATACAGCATTTCGTAACAGCCATTTTTTAAATATTTTCTCTTAAACATGCCTAGTTTTTTTAAAGACCATTTTTCTTACATTTCTAAACTCTCCATTTTTTCATATAAGTCTTCTCTTTTAAAAGCATTTTGAGTACTCAAGTGTATTTCTCGCTTGCTTTTCAATAAAGACTTTATATTAGTAAGTAAGCAGAAGAAATAAATCACATATATAAAATACTTCACATTTGTTTTTTTCTCACATCATATTCATTTATCAAACAGAAATCTATTATAGGTACTGCATTTTTTAGATCTTTTATAAATATTTTTTTAGTATTGAAAATACTAAAAAATATTTATGAAAGGAATATAGTTCTAAAGTTTGTACACTCACAGTTGTTAATGGAAGAGATGTCTTACCAGTATATGTCCTTAAATATCAAAGGCATTTAAATATTTTTTGGACATTAGTGATATCTTATTTAGTGGGTATAATGATTAAAGATAAACTCTGTAAAAATACCAAGTACTACTATTTTACGAAGAATTGTATTTTATATTTTGGAGAAAAATATGAATTAATTAATTAATTTGTAATAAAAAGGTAGTTTTGCAAGAATCAAAGGTATCATAAAAATAACGTTATAGTATTAAAAATAACCAAAAAGTATTTAATAAAAGAATATCGAGATAAAATTTTCTAAGTGCACTGTAGTTAATGAAAAATTTTGCTTATCAGGTTTTCCAATTAAATATCAAATGTACTTAAATTTCTCTTGTACATTTGTGATATTTAATTTATTGATATTATGAATAAAAAATTTGATGAACTCTGTAAGTACAGGGTGATCTTTTTTAAAGTGATAGTGTTTGGAGCACTCTGTAGCACGATCTAATAACCGAAATGGCACCAAACTTGGTGTTTAGACTAATCAAGACATGAAAAAAGGATTTCGTAAAAAACATTATCGTTCCAAAAATCACTTCTAGGGAATTTTATAGCACTGCTGTAGTTTACAAGAACGAGAATTAGCATAAAACACGGGTATCAAAGAAAAATGCAAATATTATGCAATGACAATGCCTGTAATAGAGGCTACAAAAGCAAGTAGTAGACAGACCCGACAAATAATCTCAGTTGAAGTAAACAAGCTTCAGTGGCCATATCTCTCACGTTACTGGAATTTGCATTATTGGTGAAACTGTATTATATAAATCAATGTAATGCATCCGCAGCTCTTCGAGAATTTCGAATCAGAAAAAAAATCACGTATTACACTGATGTGCAAAACTTAAGCAACAGGAAGTTTTTCTGCCATAATCCCGCGAGAAATCATCTGATGGGCATGAAATTCAGATCTGAGAAACATAATTTTGTACTTAAAGGATGACGAAAGCAAAGTTGCACAAAAATGAATACAATGAATACAGTATGGAATCAATCAAAAATATGCTTTATTGAAATTACAGTATCCCTGCACAAGATCATTTGTCCAAGAGGAACAATAACAAACAGATGTTCCTTAGTATGAGATATGCTCTCCCCTTATTGCAATGGTTTCTTCGCTTCGTCTCGCCATACTCAGCACCAAACTTTCCAGCAGTTCTTGCGATAAGAGTGCTCATTTCTCAATCGGCATTTGTTTCAGTTGCTGCGTGTTCCCTGGAGGATGCAATAGTACCGCAATGCGTCTCCCCAAAGCATCCCACGCATGTTATATGAAATTCATATCCGGGGAGTACTCTGGCCAACCCATTCCGGTGATATCTTCACTTTCCAGTAGCTGCTGAACATCATGAGTCTGATGTGGCCATGCATTGCCATCCATAAAAATGAAATCTGCTACAATGCACCTTAGAACAGATACACATGGGGAATAATTACCTCCTTATAATATCGATCTCTGGTGAAAGAACCTCTGTCGAAAACGTGGAGCTTAGTCCGCATGTTCAGCATAATGTCTCCCCAGACGAGAACTCCAGTGCAACCATAACGGTCTCTTTTCATTATGTTACTGGAATGAAATCGTGTCCCAACCTCTCTCCAAATCAACTGATGAGAGTTGTGGCACTGAAACAACTCTCATCTGTGAAGAGGACGTGACTCCATTGATCAGATGTCCAGTTTTTGTGCTCTTTGTTTCACTCTAAATGGTGCCGCGGATGGCGAGTTGTCAAAGAAATGCAGCGTTCGGGACGGGGTTGAATAGGCCACCTTTGTGAAGGTGTCTGGCCCCAGGAAACCACGACACTTGTCACCCCGTTTCTGTATATAGTTGCTGAGCAATGGCGCTTGCTGTCTGGTTTCGGATTTTTTTCGCCTGCAATACGATATAGCGGTCATCCACTGCATTTGTTTTCCTGAGGCGGCCAAAACCGACCTTTCGAACAGCTGTACCTGTGGTTCCGAAGGCCAAGTCCGTAAAACGACACTTTTCTTGATTACGAACTCTTCAGCTACACTGGTCACACTACACCCCTCTTCAAGTTTTCCAAACACTCTTCCATGTTTGCAGCCGTCCAGGTGATTTCTGCAAGCCATATTTAACGGACATACTTACTTGCACTTGAAACAAAAGTCTTTAATTGCTCCTACGTCCTTTCTTTTATTGTAATCTTGAACTGTGCGCGTCGAGCCCACTGATATTTGCATAAGCATTACCATTCCACTGAATTACGTGTTTATTGCACTGATCACAAGAACTTCTTTTATGCAATTTCATGACTATCTGTTTAAAATTTACATTGTTGCTTAAGTATTGCACACCAGTGTATTATTTTTATTTTTAAGAACGTTGCTCACATTGAATGTGGTCTAATTCATCACCTGGGAAGTTAATGTAGTAAATAAACATTAATAATTTAACTTTACGATTGTATATGTTAGTAATTTTCTTTTCTAACATTTTATACATTGTAACGCGCCACAAAATGCCCTAGCGGTTATTTTTGAAACTAAAATTTTTCTCACGGAATCCTTTTTTATATGTCTTGATTAGTCTAAATACCAAGTTTGGTGTCATTACGGATATTAGATCGAAGTACAGGTTGTTCCAAACAGTGTCACTTTTGAAGAAAGATCTCCCTGTATACCTCGTACAACAATTTTATGAAGTAGTACACTTTATATTTTGAAAAAAAAATATGAATATATTCTAATTTGTACTAAAACAATCATTTTTCAAGTAGTTATATGAAATGGATCATTGTTTTTTTGAGTTTACATTGAAGAAAGAGATCATATTATTCAATGAAAATTAATTCAAGGTTAAAAAAGCAAAGAAAGTTAATATAAGTACTATTTGTTAATAATACTTTTGCTTAACTATACATTTAAATTTCGAAATTAATTTCACAATTTGTGCTGATGATGAATAGTACTACTAGAAATTAAATAGAATTTTTGATAACCAATTGCGGCCATATTTATTGTATGTTATCAAAGTACTTAAAAATTGGAAACACAGATGAATAAAAATCTATGAAATTTATTATAATAATTTATTATAATAAACTTATCATTACAAATTATTTTAACATTTTAAGTTCAAATACGCTTGTACACAGTCTAAAATTTAAACTAGTACTAAGGTATTTATAATCCAAAAAAAAATTTAGAGTTATGTACGTGCTGAATAGTGTAAATATAGGCATCTAAATAAAAAGTTTTGACTTTTGATTTCTGAATGAAAAATAAATAGTTCATATTTCTATTAGAAGGGGAAAAATAAGATTTTGCTATTTCAATTTATTTATTAATAAACTGAACTGACAATATCTTGAATGTAAAGAATTGTAAACTATATATTTTTTCAGACTATTATCTTTCAGTAAAATAGAAAATCTTTCAACCAGATTGATTCCTTTATTAAATGTTTAATGAAGTTAAAAATTCTTGTACAGCACTTAAAGTCATCAGGTGAAAAAAAATGTTTAGCCTCTAAGAAATAATAAATCATAGGTTTTTACTGCTAATACTTCAAATAACAAAGAGAAATCTTCTCTTCCAGATTGCATTATTTCTTAAGCAATTTAATTTGGTGAGGAATATTTGTGAAACACTTAAAATCATTTTAAGAGGGATTTTTTTTTTTTTTTTTTTTTTTTTTTTGAAATTCTATAACAACTGTGAATTTACAGTGAATGATCATGAATTTCAAAAATTCACAAGTTACCATAAATTAAGAAAAAAATAACAATAACGTAAAAAGTTATGCGTGGAATTCATTGAAATTTACGCACATTATACAACACATTAGATGGTACAAAATAGCACGGAAATATCAGAAAATTATATTGTTATAAAATATATCATATTTATGCCATGAACACATGGGAGGTGTAGTTTTGTTATAGAAAAAGTACCTTTATTATGGTTTATGTTCCTCTGGAAAAGCAATACAGCACATGCTGTGATGTGTGATGCTCTAAATTCGGTGGTAAATTAGATGTGTAGAAAGTGCGAAACATTGCCTTTCCAAAGCAGTTGAAAGCATGGCTAGGCTCCTAGGAGAGGGAATCAGAGCATCTACGCGTGTTGTTTTAGAGAATCCCAAACTCATTTGATTGGGTTAAAATACGGTGTGAGCTGGCTACAGTATGCACTCAGTTATTTCCTGATCAAGATAACTACCCACGATGTGATCCCTGTGTGGTCTCGCATTATCATCCTTAAGCACGAAAGCAACAACTATTGGTCCGACATAAGGGTACACATAAGCATCCAGGATGTCATCCCTATAGGAGGGGTCATTAATATTTCTACGGGAAAAAACATGGATATCTGCGCGTCCAGCCAAAGAAATACCTCCCATACATAGACACTGCCGTATCCATATGCATATCTTTCCCGGATATTTGAAAGAGGAAAACCTAATCCACGTTCTCTCCAAATGGAAATGCGGTTACTATTTGTTTCAAGAATAAGCCTAGACTCATCCGTAAGGAGAACAGCTCACCATTGATAACGCGTCCTACGGATATGTTGACGTGCCAATTGCAAATATTCTCGTCTATGGCGTGAAGTGAAGGGGATGAAAATAACAGGTCACCTCAAATAATCACCACATTCGTGAAGCATAAGACGCGTAAGTGATCTGGATACCAACCTACCAAATATAAGGTATCAATCGGTATTGCGGTTCTATTCATCGTGAATGTAACATCCTTCGTCGGCTCTCGTAGTCATGCATGGCAGTCCTTGGCTAAAATTCCTGATGCTGAATCCGTGATTAGAAGTTGTTTCCAATGTCTACGAATCAGAGATTGACTCACAATCAGCCATCTAACCACTTCTATATGACTTAGCGCAACCCTTATTCTCAAAATAGCTCATGACTGAAGTTATTCTGTTAAAAGAAGGCAGTTGTTAAAATTTCGCTGTACATTCATTTTTATACTTCTCGCAAATGACATATTCTGCCTGCAGCGACACTATTTTACATAATGTCATATTGTTTAGTTAATTTTACTTAGCAACGTTTTAAAATTTCATTGAGAGTGGCTTATTTTCAGGCAAGTTATTACTATTTTTTTCTTAATTTTTGGTAACCAGTGTATGTTATATTTTCATCAAACTTGAAAACGTTATCAAACAACTAGAAATGCGATGCACACATGGAGAAGATTTTGATAACAACAAATTCGCAACGAAAAAGAAGTACATGAAAAGTAAAATCATGGTTAAATATGAAGTGTTTAAAAGATTTCATCATCTATGTATAAAGATATCTGAGAAATTAAAAAGTTAGGAATATTTATCATCAAGCTTTACAAAAGCTAAAAAATATGTGAATTTGAGGTACACACGCATTGTATTAATAGAAGAAATAACAACAAATGCACATGATTGAATTACAAGAGGAAAGTCAACCACAAGACATAAATTCTTTCAATTATACAGAGATTTTTCTTGGGAATGAATTGAAATTATATCTCTGTAATGTATGACTCACAACAGTTGGCATCTGGTGATAGAAATTGACGTCAAAATATGAGAGGTGATGTAACAGTGAGTAATGCTTGAAAATGTAATTGGATAAGAGAATATACATTATATAAAATGTTTCTTAACATGGATTAGTTCAAAATCAGCTACGAGAATAAAAACTTTGTATTTTATAGATCTATATACTTTTGGAAAATTTGAATCCTCAGAATCCAAATAAAATGTTCTGTTTTTTATCTAAAGCGCTTGGTTTATTTGTAAATGGTTTATTTTCAGTAAAATGGATTCATAATGAGCAATTGAGATCCAAAGCTTTTTAAATCTATTATCAAAACGCGGAAATTATTTCGAAATTCAGACTTTAGATGCAATATTTTAAGCAAATTTCATTAAAAACATATAAAACTGTATTAGCAAAAAAAAAAAAAAAAAAAAAAAAAAAAAAAAAAAAAAAAAAAAAAAACTTATTGTTCGTGTAAAAAGCACCTTAATTTTTTTTTCTTTACATTGCTGGCCACCCAAATATCAACACCACGAAACAAAATAGATATTTAGGTAGATAACATGTTGACCAAGTATCAAACGATTAAATTTATAGACGTCGTAAAGTGTAGCTCCTGCAAAATCAGTAGCCAGAGTAGCCGCCATTGTTGAAGATCACCGCTACCACACACATCGGTATTGATTCAAAGAGATTTGGATGTATTTTTAGGGTACAACAGATCAAACAGGTTCCAAACGTTGCCAAATTGATGTGGTGTGGCACTCGGGGATATAATCTGTGTCAATCGTTGAGCAACGATGGACTACATATTTTCTATCGGCAAAAGTTCGGGAGAGCAATCTGGTTAGGAAATCAATGCAATCTATTCATTGGTGAAGAGACCATGGAGTATGCGTATCACATGTATTCCCGCATTATCCTGTTGAAATATGGCTTTGAGCAAACCTTGTAAGTAAGGAAGAACAACTGGCTCCAAATTCCTGGGGATAAAAGCGTGGGCTGCTTAAAGTACCAGAAACGCGTACTAGAAGAGTGCACGAGAGATATGCAATACCGCCCTATACTATACTACCCGGGGCAGGACCAGTGTGGCAGTGCATAACGAAGCTGTTCAGCATCTTCTCTCCATGGTGTCTCCAGACTTCGAATGCTACCATCCTGGTATTGCAGACAGCAGCATGACTCATCAGTAAAAACAAATTCATTCTATTCTGCCATCCGCATGCTTCTATCATCGTACCATTAGTGGCGGAGACATCTGTGGTTCTGCTTCAAGGGTAAACGAAGCAATTCACGTCTTGCTGATTGACCACTCTGCTGTAAACGGCGTCAAATGCGCACACTGGATGATGCGTTACAGGCTGAATGTGCTGTGGTTTGTGATTTAGTTGAGTGATCCATCACTGTCATGGACACAATTTGCCTGTCATCACGTGAAGTAGTGCACTGAAGTGGATGCAATCGAACAAATCAGTCCGTCGTACCCTCCTGCATCCAACGATAAAATATTTTCGTTGTTTGGTTTCGTCCAACAAGACTTCCCTGAAATGTAATCCCCAATCTCGGTAAGTCACTATCCTTCGCTGCTGAACTCAAATATCTGATCACAAAAAATGATCGCTGTTTCCCACAAGGCATAATTGATAATTTTTAAGAAAAAAAAACTTATTTGCCAAATTTGAAATTGTCGAAATCTCCAAGCTTTAAATAAAGCTTTGAAATGGCACCAAAAGTGAGCGTGATGTGTATTTGCGCAGAAATTCTAATAATTTTGATATTTCATCTCCGCTAATGCATGCTGTAAATTTCAAGTTATTTGCATGCTTCCTTCACGGTATTGCATTAACGGTGGCCAGCAGTATATTATTTAAAAAAAAGTAAGAAAATACATTAAATTATATATTAATCATAATATTTACAATGTTTTTCTATAATAATGATTGGAGGGTCATGCACATACATCAGTTAAGTTAAGAAGTAATTTAGCGTTTTTTCCCCTCTCGTTAAATAAAATATGTTTTATTTTGGAAATCTAAACGTTTCCTAGGAAATCTGGAGAACACAATTCAGTTGATATTTTTAAAGCTGATTTTTGCATTAAAAAGGTAAATCACATCCAATTTAACTTTGAATAACAGATTTGTTGTAAATGAATTCGATTTTAACGACTTATAATTTTATGTATTTATTAATAATATTAATTTAGTTAACAATTTAACTTTTGCACATCTCCTAAAAGCTTAGGAAAACTTATTAATATCATTAATTCAATAAAATTAAAATTAAATTCCTTTACGTCGCATAAAAATATGCAAGCATCATTGTCTGAAGCATTACTCAAGAAATCTAGAGAATAAAAAATACTTAATTTTTACCAAAACAAATTATACGACTTAAACTTTTTGTCAGCTATAAGTAACTATATGTATATTTAATTTTAATTATTATATAAAGAAGTTGAATAGTTTAAAACATATTATTTTCTTAAAATTCCTCATTATTTAATTATTTTAACAATATTTTTTCTCTTAATAAAAAAAATTGCAGACTTATTCATGGAAACATTTATTGTTTTTAAACTTGTAATTTCATTAATTACTAAGCTTTTATGAACAACTGTACATTTTACCTTAATTTACCAGGTTAGAGAAAACAAAATGTGAACATTGCTAAAATATCAGATTAAAGCTTATTCAAATAATATGGAGTAATTTCAATGGATGCACTTTAATGTTTTAAATAACATTTAATCGTAAAATGAAATGAGTTAAGCAATATTTTTGTTTTTAAATGAAAAAAGCAATTTAGATTTTCCTGATATTTATATTTGGACTTTAGTATAGGGAAATAAAGTTTAGAAAGAACAAACACACAAAACTGAACTTTTATATTGCAAATATTTTTTATGAAGGTATTTTCCCCAACTTTTATAAACAAACAAATCCATGAGTTAATCTATTTGAACTTTAAAATTTTGCTCAAGGAAATTAAACTTATCTTTTAATATGATCAATACTTTAGTAAAAAATTATGATGTTATTTTTCATTGTGAATTTCGGTTTTAGAAGTTAAATTTCAAAGATATTTATCCTACAAATTTATTGCAGGATTTTAAAAAATATATGACTTAAACACTGATTTGTTTTCCTAGTGATATTAAATAAACAAACATTTACTTTTAAAGTACAAATTTTTTTTGTGAAATTCCAAAACATTATTTCCTTTTTACAAAAAAACAATTTGCCTTACTCACAAATATAAAATTATCTATAAATATAAGCTCTATTGTTTTCTATCACTCATCGTAAAAAACTACGTCATTGACATTTACTTACATATATAGTATCACGAAGTAACAATTTTCATAATCCAAAATAATAAAAATTTTCTTTCATTACCTGATATTAGAAATATTGCAAAGTATATGAAATAAAATTAATCTTTAATGAATATAATACGGAATTTTTTTAATTAATTAAAATGTTAATTATAAAA
Source organism: Latrodectus geometricus (assembly GCA_026290005.1). Classification (NCBI taxonomy): domain Eukaryota; kingdom Metazoa; phylum Arthropoda; class Arachnida; order Araneae; family Theridiidae; genus Latrodectus; species Latrodectus geometricus. The sequence goes on from JAPDSC010162957.1 coordinate 13,239, forward strand.
TTTTTTGATCTTCGGGATAAGCTATTCCTATTTTTGATAAATGTTGCCTAATAAGTAACTTAATACGATTAACTAAGTATTCAGCACACGTCTTTGCACAAATACTATGCCTGTGTTTATATAACTACAAATCCTACAAATCACATTCTATAACTATTTTCATTCTAATTTCCTTTATTTTAGTTTTAATATCTACACTTAGCAGTTTAAAATATTACTTGTTTTATATGATATAAAATAAACTAAATTTTCTAATTCTTATGAAATTTGATTAAAATTTCAAAATGATGGTATAATG
>JAPDSC010162975.1:0-12307 GCA_026290005.1 Latrodectus geometricus
AAAATATTGTATTGTAGATCTATCTTTATTCCCCAATATATAAGGACAGTTTATTTTTGTAAAGAAATTAGAAATTCTCTAATAAATCATGTTATGGACATACGAAAAAGTTGACTGAAGCTTTTTTTTTCTGTTTTGGATAATTAAAAATTAATTGCAGGTTAAAATCAAAAAGATAAAATATTTAATAATAGCATATTTTAATATCAATATATTTCAATTATTATAATATCAATAAACAAATATGCAATTGCGTTAAATATTTAACAACTGCATATAGTAAGGGAATGCTAAACATAAATTAAAATTTCAATTTGCATATCATAATTCATCATGCTATATTCATATTATCACACATAGTAACAATATACAAAAAATAAATTTTTATTTTTTTAAATCGTAAGTTTTTATTTCATATGTAGGATGAGATAACATACATATGATTATGAAATAGGATTTAATGTTTAAAATTTGAGTTTTGGATAGTAGTTTCATCATTAAATGTTTCATGCTTTGCTTAAGCAAAGGCTGTGTATAAATTTTCACTTTAACTGATAAATAAAATGATGACATTTTATAAAAATTTGCTCAATACTTATTTATAAGATCGTAATATTGAACTTTTATACATAGAATTTTTACAGAAATTAGAAAGATAATCTTCATGAAAATACTATTTAAAAGCAATAAAATATCAAACGAATGCTCAGAATTTAAATTATTTCTATTTCTTTCACTGAGAAGCAATATATAGATCTACATTCACGAATCAATTGTCTTGTAAAAATAATTTAATTCAATAAAATAATTAAATGAAAATGAATGTTTTTTTATAAACATTATTTTAGTAACCTAAAAATTTTAACTTTCCAATTTTAACCTGCAATGGATATATACTATCGCAAGAGCATTCAAATTTTTAACGACAAAATCTGAATGTTACATTCGGATATGTGCATCACCTATTTGTATTACTAATTTAATAGGATTAATATGAATTTTAAATTGTTTCGTTTCTTAATACAAACACATTTGAGGATTAAAACGGTATAATGTTTTATGTTCAATACATTTATAAAGTGTAAATGTATATAAGGCTGTTTTGACATGAATACATTTTATACAACGTTTAATTTTACCCAGTAAAAAATAACATACATTACTCACTTAGTAAACGTATATCCAATATATATATTAATATGTTAAGAATAAATTACATTTTTTCAAAACATTCGGTAAAATTTGAAAACATGGAAACTCAATATTTTTTCCATCTTTTAATTTACGTCATTCACTATAGGAAACATTCTCTCTAAAAATATTATTAAAAGCACTCTGACAGTACAGAAGACTTTAACAGTTTATATTTTCCCTTATACTAAAAAATGGCAAAGTTTTGGTTTGTAAAAATCATCTTCCATCAAATAGAAAAAATCTTGATTCAAGTCTTTTAAAAATTTAAAATAAATCATAATAAAAATAGACACTCTGTTCAGGATATGATTTCAAGATTAAAAATAAGCATTATATTTAGCACTATATACTTGTAAAAGTTACAAGTAAAATATTCATTTCTACGAGATATAATAATCATAGTGTGTAATATATAAAGACGTTACATTTTACAAATGAAAGAATAATTTAAATATTGAACTAACTATAACTGCTTTCAAAATGATTAAGGGCCTTTTATTTTTCCTGTGGAATTAAAAGGCGAGTTTAAAAAATGATTTGAGAAATGATTTTAAACAAAAAATAAAGAGGATGTAGAAGATGTATTAGCGTGAAATCTAATATTACAGAAATCGCATTTTTAAAAATATATTTTAAAATGAAGTTACAAACGTAACCTGCATTGTGATAGGTAGTGCTTTAACTTTGAAATTACTTATATTTTTTGAAGTATGGTATATCATATTATAAATTTAAAAACTTTTGTATTTTTCAATTAAATACACTAAAACAATGTATTTATTTTTTGTTTTAAAATATTCATTTTCCTAAATGAAAATAAATATATGTTTTAATATTTTAAAATATATCCAATCTATATGTACTACACTGCATACTTTTATACACATTTGATATTATTACACATTTACCATAACAATGTTCCTATATATATTTTTAACATGTAGTATTTAATATACACAAATAAATAATAATGAGAATCTTTGAAATGAGAATCTATACATGGAAGGGAATTATACTTATACCACTAATCTCAAAATTATCTTGTAAAAATCTCTCATAAGTCCTGTTGCAATTTCATTGCAAATAGTGTTTAATGTTAATCAAGACAGAAATAATGATTTGCTCAGGCATGTCAAGCATTTTTAATATAAAAATTTTAAGATTTTTGGACCAATTAAACAGTTTGATATTTGGTGTGTCATTATATGGAGTTTCATTATACGGTGTGTAATTATATGGTGAATCAAGAAATTCATGAAAAATATAACATTTTCAAATTTATCAAAACGCTGGTATTAGACAGTCGTGATTTTACAGAATGCAATGTATTGCCTAGTTATAACATTTAAGGCAAATATTGAATGCAAGCTCGAAATGAAATATTGTCTATTTAATAGCTGAATGGCAAAATATCTGATATTGATAGAAGATGAGAGAACCTATATGGAACGGATAGAACCTAATAGGCCTACTCGGTTAGATTATACTTTAGGGTGCCTCTTTGATTCTCGCCATGTTGTGATCCCTATTGATCGCCAAGCTGGACAAAGCAGAATCGTGTTCTGATTAGTTTAGATCCAGTCGAGGTTCTCATTGGTTTATCGTTGTTAAAATTTTGAAAATCAAACGGCTGTTGAGTTATTTTTTAATGTTTAACCATACTTGTTAGCACTGTAATTTGGCGCGAACAAGAATGATGCCAAAAAATCGCCAAGTTCGCCGAAGGTCATGCTAGAGTATAGTTTTACCGGCTACTCTCTCTATGCTGGATAGAGATATATTGTGTTTTAGAAGTACTTAGTTAGAAATAATAAGATCATTATTATATTTTAAGCTATAGAGCATGAACATTAAATTCAACTTAAAGATTTATTACTAAATAATAGATCAGATAAAAAGTTAGTAAAAAGTTAATAACTTCTTATGGCAGCAATTCGAATCGCAATATAACTTATAGATGAAAACTGATTTAGCTAGAGAGTTTCAGTATTTAGAAGGAAGGTGAAATGGCCGTCCACTTTGTCGAATGGTCAGAGTGCTGACTGCGGATAGGGAGGTCCTTCGTTCGAATCCAGATCATTCATGGATACACTTCCCTCCCTCTTCTGTCTTTGTCTTCTGTCTATTATTTGAATGGAGTATAAATGGTTGCATAATCTATAAACGGGTACCTATGACAAGTGTGTACTGAAAAGTAGGACTCCACACCAAATTACGGTTCAGTTAAAAAAAAAGTGGAACAGTGTAACCCCTATTTGCCAGCCTGTTTGACTCTAACCAAAAAAATAGAAATGAGAAGATCTATATAGTCCTTCTGTGTAAATCCAGAATAAATTTAATTTATAATTAAAATTATCACCTCAAAAATCATTTGAATATAATATAAAAATATTAATTTAAAAAAAAAAAAACATTATATGGTCTTTTTTATCTTGCATTTTATTCAACTTTTTGCTATAGGATGCTTATCGATTTGGCACATATGAAGCATTCACTTATTAATATAAAAGAGACGCACTTAAAAATAAGCACATTATAGCTGATAAAAAAATTTTGTAAATCACGAATTTTATAATGAAATTTTGCATGAATCAATTAAAAATTTTCTAGATTTTATTTTTAAATTTTTATCAAAATATGCACATTTCTTGATAAAATTGTATACATATGTATCACATACATATGTTACGAAAAGTTATAAAATTCTCTCAAATATTATTAAGAAAATATATTTTACTATAAGAATGAAGATTTTATATGAATGAGATTCATATTTTTAAATAAAATTGAAATAATAATGTAAAACTTAAAAAAAACAAATATTTCAAAACATTAATATATACATATTCAGATACATTCATATTTTAAAGACTCTGAAATTTAAAGTAAATAAATATTTAAAAATCTTAAATAAAGAAGATATGAAAACAAATATCTTCATTTTACATTGAGAATAAATTAGAAATTTCTAAAAAACATTTTTGTCTAGACTCATATCTGATTTTATTTTTATCTCAAATGATTCTTACTTTAAATAAAACATTTACGGAAAATTATTTTTTTATGACTGAAGAAATTACATTTTTGCATGCACAAATTTTTACTTATAGTTAACTTAACTAATTTAATTGGCTCTTTTCTCAAATCAACCAATTTTTTCAGTAAATAAAAATTACTTTGTTTACTGAAAAAAAATGTTTATCCAACATTTAAAGAATTTCTGGAAAAGATGTGTTAATCATTTGTAAATACAAATAAGAGAAAACGTTATAATTTAAATTTGTAAAAAGAAATATATGAACGCCATAAGGAATACTAAAATTATAAATGCATTCATTGTACCAGGAAAATTATTTAATATAAATTTAAAGTTATGTGAAATGCTTATGCTTCAATTTCTTTCTCACGCGAAAAGAAAAATTAAATAAATTGTTATTTACTGAGTTAATAAATTAATTTACTGTTATTATGTATTTTAAAAGAATTTTTAATAAAGTAAACATACGTTTAGATGAACGCTTTTATAAATTTTTAATTACATATATAGTAGATTTAAATTATAGTAGATAAATTAAATTATTTATTTAGTAGATTAGATTAAATAAGTACTCAAATTATTTTCCATATTTAATGAATTCTAATTTGCAGTCCTACATATACTTTATACATCTTACAACTTATATAAGTTTCCTTTCTTAATTATTCAAAAAAAAATATAATGTATAACATATATTTAAACATGCAGTAAAAAATTGTTGAATTTCAAACTTGAAAAATTTAAATTAAATAATTTTATAAACAAATAAACCATTTCAAGCATGGTAAGATGTTGGGACATCTATATCATACCTTATTATCACATGTTAAACACATATTATTGAAATTGTCAAAGCATATTTTAAAATTTATATATTAAATTTACTAGTAATGAATGCTGTAACGATACTTTTCCTTATTCATATTGTATGCAAACTATTCATCACATGTGAAAATTGTATAATTCTTTCGAGGTTCGCAATATATATGTTACGAAATATTGATTAGGCGAAATTATATGGTTATCAAGATTTCAAAAGTTTATTCTTTAGGAATTGGTTTCTCCAGGAATAGAGTCTTAACTATTATTAAGAAACATTTTTTTTTATTTCTAATGGCGGGCACCCTTGAGCAAGTAAGTACTGTAGTGTAGCGTAGCGGCAAGGCAAATGATAACCATTTTAATTTAAATTAATTAAATTTATTAATGAAAACAAATTTTAATGTATACATAATTTCAATACAATTTTCAAAACAAACATAACTTTATAATCGGTGGACACCGCCACAAACACACCTCCAGAGTGCTCTCTCTCTGAGAACTCCTCTAATAATAAAAATAAAAGTAAACAAAAACATAAATTGGGAGGGGAGAGGAGGGCGGCAGATGTTGGCGCGCATGCGCTAATCTGATTTCTGACTCGACTCGTTACAGTACATTAGCCCATTTGCCACAACAAGGCCGGAATCTGATATACATTTTATCGTTACCCAGTGAACCAAGTCACAGAGGCTTATACTAGTAGCATCGCCCACGCCACACCACCACAAACTCGTTTATACGGCGGGCCACATTCATCCATCACACATTCATCCATCATCTGAAGATTGGACCAGAAACACAGAGAGAGAGAAGGAGAAAGTACATCCATGCCTGAGCCGGGATGCGAACCCAGGTCCTCCCCATCCGTAGTCAGTTACCCTAACCACTAGACAGATTGGGCGGCATATTAAGAAACATCATGCTGCAAGAAAATAAATTTCATTAATAATAATTGTAATTAATAATTATTAATTTAACAATTCTTTTTGTAGTTTTTTTTCTTTATTTTTAAATTTAACCTTCATAAATAGATTCAATGATAGGAAACATATTGTAAATTTTTTTTTTTTAGTATTTGATGCATTTTTTACGTAACGTAATAAATTATGTTCTTTTTCATCTTGTAACATGTTACTACATGTAATGCTGTTTTTAACAGATAAACGAAGTATGTATGCATGAAGTATTTTACTGCCGCTTTCTTTATAAGCTATCAGTGTTCATATCATTATGGTTACTTCTAAGACGTTTGTAAAATTATCCAGGGTACAAAGAAACTTACCTAAAGTGCCTTGCTCTATTTATAAGGAATGTTGAGCACTTAGAAAGAAAGAAAATTCGATGTATGGTAAATAAAAAAAAAAACTTGGAAAGGGTTTAGAAATCTTTAATGCATGATCCATTACTGGGACTTGCATTTAAAAGCAATTTAATTCAGTGATCTTAAAAGTTCTTTAGAGTTCTAACCAGAAAATGTATAAAAATTCTTTTTCATGAATTCAAATTGAGATATTATTTAAATTAAGTGCCTTTATATTCATTATAATAGATTGCTTTCAAGGAAAAAATAGAGATTCGTTTCTCTCTTAATACTATTTAATTACTTATTTTAATTCCATATTTAAAAAAAAATTATGTAACGAAATTGAAAATAATTGAAAAATTTATTCTACACCAAAATACTAAAATACAATAAACTAAAATACGAAATTTCCTTTGTTTATTTGTTTATGATTATTTTATGGAATTTGTTTTAAAACTAATTAACTGTTAAAATGTTATATAAATTTAAAAAAATTATAAAAGCCCTATTTTTTTAATAAATCACAAATTACTATAATTTAAATGAAAGTGTCAACTTTGACTCAAATTACTAAACACAAATTTTTACCAGAGGCTTTATAAAAAATGGCTAAATATTAACAATTTACTATTTAGTATTAATAAATTTAAAGAGCCTATGGAAATATAAAAGCTTATCGTTCATTAAATCATGAATTTACATCTTCGAATGAGTCACACAAGCGTAACTAAATATATTTTCAAATCTTTGCTTCTATTTTGCTATCATACTAATTTCAGTGCTTTAAAGAAACGGTTAACAAATATGAATTATTGTCTTATTTCATAAGGTTATAAAGAAACGTTTAAGCTTTTTGTAATTGTAGATCCCTCTATAAATATTGTGGCATTAATGCTGAAATATCTGTAGTCATATTTATGGTATTTTACGTAAAATTTGAATTAGAAATAACAATCATTGAAATTTAAAAATGAAAAAAAAAATTTATTTATAATGGATGGCACCCTTGAGCAAGTAAGTACATTAGCCCATTTGCCGCAACAAGGCCGGAAATTGCTACTCATTTTACGTTACCCGGTGGGCACCTGTGAACCAAGTCACGGTGGTACGAGTAGCATCGCCCACGTCACAAAACCACAAACCAATTTATAGGGCAAGCCACATTCATCCTTCATCTGAGGAAATGAGAAGAAACAGAAAGAGAGAAAAAGGGATAGTACATCCTTGCCCGAGCCGGGATTCGAACCCAAGTCCTCCCCATCCGTAGCCAGTTACGCTAACCACCAGACAAGTTGGATGGCATAAAAGTATACATTGTTGTATTCATTAAAAAATTTGCGTTTTTTTTTCCCTCTGCAATTCAGTGGTCAGGTAGCTTACATTTGGACTTATACTATTTGCAGAGTGCTGCGTTTGATAAAATAATATACCTGTCAAAATAATATACATGTGAAAATCACCTAATTGAATATTGTGTAATCTTACCCATGCTGAGAAAAAATATTTTATCACGAGTAAAATGCAGAAAAAGTAATAATAACGTTTCAGATATGAACAATGAAATTACTTTTACATTATATCCTATGATTCAATAAATAAATGTAAACGTGTTTTCTACAATAACTAATATTCCATACTGCATCTGAAGTATTCGTGCATTGCTTTTCTTTAAAAAAATGAATAAAGTTAATTACAATAGTAAAGTAACTAAAGTAAAAAATCAATTAATATTTGATTTAAATAATTTTATTACTATAAAAATTGAGCAATATTTAATTATAAAAATATGCCTATTAGAGTTACTTAGATGAAATAGATATATACTACTTGTACTTTTTGTAAAAAATTGTATTATTATACTTGTTTACAATTATATTAATGTTGTTGTATATTAAATGATAGTAATATATTTTTCATAAATGCATTGTGTTCTTGAAGCTGAGAGGCAAAATACTTCAGTTTATCATCCAAAGACTGGTGAAAACATAACTCGGAATGTAACGGCTATCATTGTATTACGTGAAAGCTCTACCATCTATTCAATATAAGTAATTTATTTTTATTTCTTTTATTACATATACCAGGAGTGGCCAAGACGTCAACCGCGGTCAACTGGTAGACCTCGAAGACATTTTAGGTAGTCCACGTGACCATCCCGATTATGACTTCGTATATTAAAAATTTAATTTATGAATTATGACATAGAGTCAATGAATTATTTAAAATAAAAATTTACATCAGTCATTACTTTAAAGCACAAAACAAACTGTGCAAAGATTTACGATTTAAAGATTTGTGATCAAAGGTTTACGATCTAAAACTTAAAACGGACATGATGAGGGCGATTAAAACACTAAAAAAAAACTATAGAAAAGTATGCATCTATTTTAAGAAAACATGAATAGATAAACTTAAAAAACATGGAGGAAGAGTGCATCCATAATCCAAACCGAGACTTCGAAGATTTTGCTTAATACTTACTTACTTGCTTTGTTTGAAGAATTTGAAAGAAGATTCGCTGACTTCATTAGTTTAAAGAAATACACAATTTTATGATATTTCTATTTAATGAAAATGTCAACATTGATGTAGTATTTGAAAAAAAAAGGACATTTAATAGATATCACATCAGTCACGGTCGAGGAAGAAATTATTAAATTAAGATGCGATATATTTCTTACATCCAGAGCATATTTAGCGATGCTGATTTTCGGAAATTATTTTCGAAGGAAACTTTCCCAAATATTTAAAAATTGAATTTGTATTTGAAATCATATTTTGGAGCGAGGTATCTTTGCGAATCTGCTTTTTCAACCCAAAAAAAAAAAAAAAAAAAAAAAAAAAAAACATTAATCGCATTTAACAGATGAACATTTAATTTCGTGTTTATGCATTGTAATAAGCTCGTACCAGCCACAATATAATAAACTTGTCGCACCTATACATACAGTGCCTAATTTCAACGAAACGAATTGAAAAGGATGGCCAGTTTTTGATATATGAATACTTTGATTATTTTCGTCAGTAAATTTTCATTTTGTAAATATTAATGTTAAGTTTTTTTTTTAGAAAAATTACATTATTTAGCATTTTTTCTTGTTACCAAAAATAAATATGTACGTTAATTTAGCTCTTCCATTGGAAGACCGCCTTCGATTTTTTAAATGTGGAGTAGATCCCGGATCCCAAAAGTTTCACTACCCCTGACATAAACTTATTGGTAAATTGTGTATAGCATTGATTTTTCATATATTTCACATAAAACAATATTTACATCACTATTTGAAACAACAGAACAGGATTATAAAAATTAGCAAAATAATTTATATAAATAGTATTATTTTACTTACATTTTTTATTTGAATTGACATTCAATTTGCATTTATGTCGTTTTATTGAAAATTCTGTTCGATACCAATTAATAACTTTTTCCTTGAATTATATGAAATGATAAATCATTGTGAAATATGATGTAAAAATGCATTCTAATTACCTAATTATACCTTTAATTCTACTTGGAATTGAAAATTTCTAAAACGTTTAGAGAATGTTTATACATATAAACATATTTTCATTATAAATTTTTTAAAGTTATTCCATAATGAATTATTGCTAAAATTGAGTCTGCACCAAAATATACCAAAGAAATACCAAGGAATACCAAAGAAATTATTTCTTGTAGTCTAAGAGTTTTTAATTTTAAATATATTTTTTTGGAAAAAAAGTTCTTGAACATTTTTTCAATTTAAGAAAAAACAATGAGTAAATTTACTAAGTGATTATAAGTAAGTTTTATAATAATTATACTATATTGTTCTGCACACTTCTCTCAGTTGATTTTTTTAAACATAAAATATATAGAAAAATTATTATATTCTACGAGAGAGTAAGATTTATGACAATGCATGGGCTGACAATATTTATTTTTCATTAAAATCGTGACTAAGTTTGGGTAAAATATGCATAAAATTGTTTTTTAATGGCCTTAATTATATAATCAGGAATTGATAATTTTTGATTATATAAATATTTTATCAATTTGAGGAAAAACATTAAGTATAGTGATAAATTTCATAATTTTAATGTACTTTTATTGTAAATTTTATTAAGAGGTTTTTCATAAATTTCTATTTAGAAAAATGGGATAAGCCTCAAAATTAGGATAAAATACATTATGTGAAAAAATATTTTTAAAACTGTACCATAAAAAGAGATTTTTTTTTTGAAAATAAAATATTTATAAAAGCAGATGACGTTTAACATTTTCCGTTTTAAAACTAAGTTTTTATTATCAATGCATAAGTTAAACGAAAATATAGATTTTACGAAATATTTTAATATGGTTACTGAATTTTTTCGCATATCAAAAAGTCTAAAAACGCTAAGTTTTACGAAGCTAAACTTTCAGCGCTTTATGTTTACATATGAACCTCATAAATTTGAAATTTCTTATTTATGATGTGCAAATTTTATAAGAATGATAAAAACTTTGAAAGATAAGATATTTGTCTGAAGCATACTTTTCAAAACACAGAGAATTTATCAAAACCTATAGAAAAGTTTTATTGATAATCATCAGAAAATTTTTATTACGTTTCTAAAAATTTATGCTTTTCCAGTTAATTTACAAGTAAAATTTATTCAAAATTATTTCTATGAAGAAACAAATGATCATTATTCAATGTTGTAAACAAATTAAAACTGATTTTTAGAATAATATGTAACTCTATATATGTAGACTGTATAACAGGATTAAAAAATGTAATTTAAAATATGTAAATTTAAAAAAAAATGTCTACGTTTATATCTAAATGTTAAATTATCGGAGACGGTAAGAATAATTATATACGGTATAATTATGTTATTGCGGTATGAAAATATATGAATTCAACGGATGCGTCAGTAACAATACAGAAATGATAAACTAATTATGGAAACAAAATTTGCAAGGGCAACTTGTGTTTTCTCACTAAAGGAACTGCTTCCTAATTTTTATATTCAATAATTTATTCCAAATTCATGAAGTATAAAGAAAACTGACAAAAGGATCAATGCTGAAACATTTAAAATTATATAAATAATAAAATCTATAGTTATTACTCATTAACTGCAAATGACAATTCTAACTCTAAGCACCCTGTCTACTAATCAGCTTGCCTGACGGCGGATAGGGAGGTCCTAGATTCGAATTTTGGTTTGGGCATGGATGCACTTTCTCTTTCTCTCTCCTCTTTGTACTTTCCTTGTATGAATAGTTGCCTATCCTATAAACGATTACCTATGGTATATGTGTCTAGGTAGCCGTCTATAGGTTTATGGGGAAGTCGGATTCCACACCACATTATGGTTTAGCTGGAAAAAGTGGAGGAGCACACTCCATATTGCCAGCCTCACTGGCACACATGGGAAAAACTGAAAAAAATAGATGAATTCCAGTAAATATAATTTTATTTGTTACACAGTATTTTCCTTACATAAGAGTTGGCTTTATTTTTTTCTTTTAATGTTATTTTTAAATACTTAAATTTGTGTTTATTTTAATAAACAATGATTTCTCTTTTAGTTTAAGTATATGTTATCATTTTATAATTACAACATCAACAGATTAATAATGTTTAATGTAATTACATGAATTGTTGATTAATTACGTAATAGGAGAATATAATACATTCACATTCTTGTGAACTACTTAGATTATTATTAAATATGATAATAATCTAGGTAATTTACGTCTTTTTGCAATTTACGTCTATTTGGCTTCTTTATCAGACCAATGTAATTCATACGATATTTTGGATAATATAGGAAAGTCATAAAAAAGTCAGTAACACAATATACGAATATGATGGTCTATAGACTAAGCATGAATGATAGATGAAGATCTACAAAAATAAGTCTTGACAAATCTACACCTAAGTCTGTTTTTACACGGTCTTTTTGTACACGGTTTT
>JAPDSC010162977.1:0-13396 GCA_026290005.1 Latrodectus geometricus
AAAGGGAAACTCCTTGACTCTTATTTCTTATTGTATGGATCAGACAAATTCATCGCTTTCTAGTTGACACTTCATTCTACGAATTTCTCTTAAGGTTTTAAGTATGGCGAGGCCTGCTGAAAGTGCTCTATTAAATAGGCTTTTCCTATCTATATTTCATCATGTCTGGGTATATCTATGCAGGATTTTTAGGATAATCCATTGCTGCTTTTGAACTTATTTAGCTTGAACAAATTCATGGACTTGATATAGCTCCACTGTACTCGGGTGAGTATATTGTCATCATTTGAATACATTTTTGTATATACAACGGCATTTGAGAATCTTATTATAATATTAGATAGAAAAAAAACAAGTGTACTCTGATAAGAAACGTTTGTGTAATTTAAAGCTTATTTATGCAAAATATTAAAAATTCAATACTATAATTTTAAATAAATTAAACTTTTACTAAAATATTAAATGACATGGTATTCATTGTCTACTTTATTAAAATACAAATAAAATAAGATAGACTTTATGTATATTATTTAAAGCAAAGAATCAAAAAATATTATTTTTTTTATTTTTTAGCTTTTTAAAGTCTAAAATTTAATACGTGACTTTTGAATGAGTTGCATACAAAGGATGCAACTTCTTTGGTTAATTTCTTTTTTTTAAGTTATTGCAGAAAAAAAATTTTTTTAAAGATGTCTATAAAATATAGAAATATTCAAAGAATTTTTCAGAACTATTTTCTAAGAAAACATTGTATGACTGAAATTTCATCTCTAAGAATTCCCCTGTAAAAATATATTGAAAACAAAATTCATAAAACGTTCTTTCATAGAAAAAATCAGATGATTGCTAAGAAATAGAAATAACGGTACTCTGACTATGAATATTTCCATATGTAAAAGCAAATATCTTCAAATGCTAATGAGGATTTTGCATGTAAAGCATGAAAATGGTGGAATATTTATGGAAATTCCTAGTAAAAAGAATATACAAAAAACGTAAAACACATCGCCGAATTTAAAATCAGTGTTTAGCATCTGTATAAACCACAAATATAATTTCTTGTTATAAAAAAGCAGCAAGTCTTGATAAGAGAATTTCTCAATATATTGACCAATGTTATTAAAAAAAGCTATTGCAGTTTTAGAAAGAAATAATTTGTTGCGTATAAAAATGAATTTTAAAACAAAAGTGATGATTGAAAATGATGTATAAAACTACCTTGTATATTTTCGTAGTAAGTTTTACAAGCACCTGCATTTAATGCGTATGTATATATATGTTGAAAGGATGAACCAGTACAACAAAACAGAATCAATAGACATGCATTACGTTGATGACGATAGAAGCACTATGGTACGCTTAAATCAACTACAATTTCGAACCGATGGGTACCAGACCGAAGATTGTTCAGTAAATTACATCACCGGTTGAAGGAAGCAGAATCGTTCATATTAGCAAATACATCGGCTGGCAACGTATAATGCGAACAGCAGGCATCGAGACCTTATTTCACAATTTTCATTATGGATACAATCATCGATGAAGCTTTTCCTGGGAATGTATTTATAAATAGCGCAATATCCATGTGTTGTCGAGTATAAATCACCATGTCACACGGCCGTACAGCCAGAAACAACATTTCAGCTTTAACATCTAGGCTGTAATATTTGGTGACATGCTGATCGTAATGCCGAAAAGCCTTGACGAGAATTCCCATGGTAATTTTTTAGAAGAAGAATTGTTAGTTGTTAGTGGATATCTTAGCATACTGTTAGAGTTCGATGGGGATTCCTCACATTTTCCCGGAATGTACGCCAGTTCCTGCATTTGACGTGCACAGATCACTGTATCGCCACAGGCGGCTTGTACTTTGGCCATCATGATCCACTGACCTAAGCCCCCTGGAATTTTACCTCTAGGACTACCTTAACTGTGTGGTGTAGTACACATCTGTTCCTTCCGATTTCATGGCGTGTATTGTTGAAGCGGTGGCAAGTGACCTAGAAATTCCTGGGTAAGTCGCACGAGTTCACGATTCCATAGGGTGCAGAAGTTAAACATGCATAGCTACTGATTGGACCAGTTTTGAGAACTTATCAAGATTTTAACTTGTAATTAATACTTTTTGTATTGTAAAAAAAATTTTTTTGTTTTTTTTTTACAAAAAATCTCATTTATACCGTTACTCTAGGTGGGAATGATTTTGTTTCTTCAAAAAGATTTTTAATGTCAATTTTACATGCAATGTTTAAATGAGTCTTTTTTTTTTATTGCAATATGAAATTTAGTTTCTTTTATTATTATTTCATATAAATGCAGCAATAAAAAATGAAATATTTTACATTGGATGGAAGTATCTGCTTTTAAGGTTCGTCTTTGTTGGTAAAATGACAATCTTAGTTACTAACAGCAATGATTTATCTCTATAAACTAAATATAATAATACACTAAGAAACATTTACCAGGTATATTAACATTTAAATAAATTATCATCTAATTTATAAAATTTGATCAGGTATCCTTGCAGAATTTGTAAAATGAACTCACAAATTTTTGTAGTATTTAACATTAAATGTAATACTTTTATTTAAATTCTTTAGAAATTTTTTTATTTACTGTTAAATAAATTTTAGCCTTGTAAATATTTATGTTTATAATCTCAATTTATTACGTATTGAAATGAATAATACTTAATATACAACTAACTGATTGATAATTTATCATATTTGCATTTTATTGAAATCATTCCACAAATAACTTATTTATCGAAAAAAAACTATTTTTAAATAGTTTTGGGTTGTAGGTTAGTTTTCGTGTTTTAAAAAAGTTTGTTACTTTACAAACTATAAGTTTACCTTTTATTTTCTAATATATTTTAATAATAGCAAATATTTATAATTTAGTATTAAATGTGTAGTTAATTACAGTGAAATTGCTGCATTAGTTGCATTCAAATCTTAAAACTATGGGATATATGACTTTGGGAAACCAAAAATATTTAAAGCAAGTTAGAATTAGTTACATTGTATATAGCTTTGCAACTAGTTTTCAAGAATACTTTCTAAAATGTTTGTAGGTATTTGTTAATAAATTGTTTATCCTTCGTGATTTTTCTTTTAGAACAAATTAATCAGCAGGAATAAATATGAAATAAAATTAATAATAGAACAAGCAAACCTTAGCTCTTATTATTGAAAAAGCAATTTTTCTAATATAGGAATACTATAAATTTACAATTTATTCCAATTTTATTGAATCTTATAGATTTGTATATCTTTTTCTGAAGTTATCCTTTAAAAACGATATTTTTTAAATGTAAATGTTTTACTAAGAATATTATTTATCTCACTATGTGTATTTAGAATATACTTCAAAGTCTATAAAAAATTTAATAGATTTTATGATACAATTATTTAAATTGTAATAATATTCTAAAAAACGTTTTCTATTTTCTTAATCAATTTCCTGCAAATGCTGTATTTCTGACTGTATTTGAATGGTACATACTATTATCAATAACATGAGTTCAAACTGTAAATAGAATTTAAATATAAATTTACTCGGTTTTATGTTACCTGCGTGAATAATCGTTATAAATATCTTTATCGCTTACGAATTTTTTAATCATATATTATAGTAATTTTAGGATGAATTTATGAATAATATATTGCTATAAAAGAGGCAGTTGTATTTTAAACCTATAGGTTTGTAAACATAGGATGGATGTATAAACACTTAGTGTTGTAAATAGGTTTTTTTCAACATAAGTAGATGAGATTGAGGGGCACCAAACTGCGCTGACTGCACAAAATGGATACTGGGCAGGGTCTCTTTTCACTGTGAATTTCTAAATGATAGGATAATTGATGGACTTTATGGCCTTCAGCATTACATTGTTACTTAATGAGTAACGTAGGGATAAATATACTAAAAAAATTTCAATTAACTTAGAATTTATTTCTAAACATTATACATATATTTTATTTAAATATAAATGCAATTGTATGAATAACACTTAAATACATTTATTTTAATTTAGATGATATGATATATATGCTTTTTATTTTGAAAAATATATCATTATCATAATTCTGCTATGCATTATTAATTTTTCAATTTCTTATTATATAAAAATTATCTTTAAAAATAATATCTATAAAGTAGGATGCATAAATCTAAAAATTACTTATATTTTATTTTTAATTACTTAAAATATTATTTATTGTTCAAACAATTTTATTGAGTTATCAAAATTATAACTTTAAGAAATATTACATTTAAGCCATAAATAAACTGCACCATTTTAATTTTTATTCGTTTAATACTGCAGTTAATTCAGAAAACAATTTTCTGAACTACTTTAAGGATATACTGATTTCAGGCATACATTGCAGCTCTGTTCCGGTGAAGTAGATAGACACAGCAGTTAATCACCCTCTGATAAATCGATAAAGCCAATCATATCTCGAGGAATTTCATACAACCGATCACGAAGAGTAATGCAAACACAAATCATTGGAGGATGTGAGCTGCATATAATGGTTCTGCTGAACCTATTCATGAACGTGCTTTATGAGTTACATCAGGTCTTCAACATTGATCTAGGTATAATATATAGACGCATGTATTCCACAGTTTTTATTTATTTATTTAAAAATTTAAAATTATTTGATACTATTTTTCTGGAATTTTCCAACAAGTAAAATGAAATTCCAAACTTACTAAAAAAAGAGTGTTACGACAAATAAATTTTATTACGATTGTTTTATATTTAAATTATTTTCCTTTTAAATTTATTTATAGTAAATTTAAATTGTGCTTAAGGATCACGATATTTTTTATCAAATTACAGTGTGATTTAAATTAAAATTAGTTAATTTCAAATTACTACCAAAATTTTTTAATATAAAAACTAGCCAAAATAAGTAAGAGTGATACAATTGCAAAATTTTATTTAAGATTTAAGCAATCTACCTATGATAACTCTTTTTATTTGATGTTTTTAATATCTGAATTAGAATATTTCTTATGTTATAGTGAAAATAATCATAAATGTTTAAAAAAATCATAAATATAGCAGAAAATTACCTCTTAAACTTGAAAAAGATTCATTGAATTTCACTGACGATGAAGCAAAACAAATTTATTAATGATTATTTATTAAGGTCATCCATTGCTTGTTAACATACGACGCTTATAATTTAATTTATTTTATATTATTTTATCAGTGACATTATTTCTAATAGATTGAAAATAAAATTTTGCTTATCTTTTAACCAATTTTGCTTAGAATAAGATTATATGCTTTTTTCTGTAGATTTTTTATTCAATTTGTAGCGAGCCTTATGCTTAATTCTTTACTGTGTCCTTGGATCAGGAGAATATTCGATTGCTAACATTTGATTACAACCTATAAGTTGAACTTTTGCTTTGTGAGACGCATTATGTTAAGACACGTATGACATTTCGTAACTGTATTATTAGCCAGTAATGATTAATTTCAATCATTAAAGTTTATATTTTTGTTGAATATCATTTATTTATTATTAAAAAGAAAAAAAGTTTTATTAGATGAAAAACAAAATCATAACCAAAGGATTGATTTTACTATACATGTTTTTTTTAAACTTATATTTTCACTTTTAAAATGCTTGATTTTGTTTTAAGATTTTTAAAATTTTGTTACTACTAAACTTTATAATTATTTGAAAAGTCAAATTGCTTTTAATTTTTAATCATTTTAAATAAAATCTTCCGCTTTTCAAAAGAATTTTCTTTAGAGCAAAACCAAAAATCCATAATTTTGCTGTTTTAAGTGAAAATGCTGACATTTTTATCATATCTTATACTTTCAAAATGATTGCTTGACATTTTTAAATTGATAATTTAATATTGAATGCATTTCGGTCCCAATCTGCTTTAAGATAATGTCAATGGTGCACACCAAAAAAATATTAGAATCCGAGGAAGCATAACATGGTACGGCAATTCCACTACAAAGTGCAAATATAATAATAAAATATAAATATTGTTCACTTTTAAAAAATAACATTAATAATTATTCTAAATGATCATTTCTATCATCAAAATTGCAACTTCGTTATTAGCTGGTATACAGAAGTTTTCTTTACAGATTTCCTAAATTAGGAAACAAATAATAACATTCTTTCCAAAACGCATGATTACAGCCAAGTAACAAATGGTTGGCTAAAAATTGTTATTTTAACTGTATACAAAAAGTTTGCAAATGATTGCTCAATAAGATTTTGAGACTAAGGCAATTAAAGAAAGCTGTTTCTTCAGACATTTGAGATGAAAAAGAAAATAAGAGCTTTATAAGAACAAATCTTTTTTTTGCTTACTGTGTTCTATGAACATAATCAAAAAATAAAATAGTTAAAGAGTTTTATTAAAGCTCTCTTTTCTCACACTTAATAAACAAATCTGTTTGATTATTAAACAGTTCAATGTAAAGATTATTTAATAAATTTACCTTTCACTTTAAGCATACATAAACATTTCTCATCAATACTGAATACTATAATATTAAATAAAGCTTTTGATATAGAAATAATTACAATTGCTTAAATAAAATACATATTATATAAGCATCTTAATATATAATTAAAATTCATGCCACTAAATTATTATTTAAAGTAGTTTTCTTGTAAATTTTTCTAATTTATTGATGTAATGTAGACTATAGAAAAATAATTTAAGAAACGTATATAATTAAGAGTTATGGAACTTGATTTTATAACATTACTATTTGTTGTCATCAAAGTACTTCACTCTTTAATACGAAATAATATTTGATTACAAGTTACACAATTTAGAAAGATTTGTAGTAGTCCATGCAAAATTATTCAGTAAAATCTGCTTGTTAACAAACTTATCACCTTTAGATTAAATATTGGTTTAACACATCCATTTAACGATTCAAATGTCAAGGATAAACATCAAATGTTTAATTTAATTAAATAAAATCTTCCCTGAAAAGTATCAATTAGACTGATAGCATTAAAAAGAAAAATACGCAATTTTACATTCTATGCATATATATTTAAACAAGTTTGTATAATATTTATTGAAGATCATAGACACATTGCACAAGATCTTAGTAAATATTGTATAGCAGCATAAATATTTACTGAGATCAAAATCATTGCACAAATTATGCTTAAATCAACAGTGGTGAAAGGATATAATTTTTGAAAAAACATATTTAAAGGGAATTTATTCTTATTAAAAAAAAGATATTTTAATCTAAATTTTAAATAGTTTCTATTAAACTTCAACTGCTACGCAATTCATTTTTCTGGTGAATGTTAAATTTAAAAGTTACAATTTAGTAAATTTTTAAGTAAATCTGAACTAATGACATTTCTTTATGTTAGTAGCAAGAAACTAAAACCCTAAATTCCCAGGAAATGGAATTTTAAATTAACTTAAGTTTGTTATGTATAGTTAGATTAAGTACCTCTAAAGAACATTTAAATTCACTTGCTCAGAAGAGAATTTCTCCCTACACTGTTAAATATGTATTAAACAATTTCATTAACCGATTTAAATGATGTAGGTTCATCCCCTTTAATTTTAAATTCTTTCGACTTGAAAAAAGTCTGTAACTGAAAGAGATTATATGAACCTCATGAATAAAGTATTTTAAAAATAAAATTTCCTTTTAAAGTTCAAAATTTATATCTGTCCATAAATTACATTTTCGTCGAAATTTTATTAAAATGACTAAAAAAATTAAAATATTGCAATTGTACTGTAGAGAAAATTATTTTCAAAACTTAGTTTTTATATAAAATCATTTTGACTGCGTAAAATATTTTTTATAACATTATTGTTTATTTTAATAAGAATGTATATTTAAAAATCCATTATTTCTTTAAATTAATATCATATTTATTATTGTTGACTTACTGATTTTAAAAGAAAATCATAAGTTGCAGTTTCATATTCCATAACATATAAAAATATCACTCTTTGTTTTTTACAAAATTTTTTATGTATATTATATGAACCAATATGAATCTTAACGCTTTTTATGTATTAGAACAAAAGTGCATTCTGCAGTTCAAAACAAACTCTTCACTTATTTTATAGAAATTTTTGATAAAACCCAAAGCACAAAGATAAAACAATAATTCTAATGGGAAATGAATTTTTACACTCTTTTGGAAAAAACTTGAAAATAACAAAATCCAAACAAAAAGCACAACCTCCTGTAAATTATTTATTATTTTTTATAATCAATCGTAAATTAAAATAAATAAAAATCTATTTTTTATTTTATTTTTTTCTATGAAATAGAAAGCACAATCAGTATTATGGGAAGAAATAACTATTTTCTACTGATTTTCTAAAATTATTTTCTCCACTGTTACCGATGCATTTTGTACACATATTTTGTATACTCTTTTTGGAGTACCTATAAATAAAAATACAAGTTTTGTATATTTGCATAATAAGCTGATTCTATTGTTGTTGTTGTTGTTAATGAAGACACTTGGCATATTGCGTGCACATGTATTCACATTTGTATTATTTTTTCTTCCAATGCTAAATATAAATGACCTCATAATTTTTTTTATTTTGAGAAATTTAAAAATTAACAAGATGAAAAGTAAAATTTAAAAAGAAAAAACGAAAATTTGTTTAAAAAAATATTAGATAATATAATATAAGCATTAATAACATTAAAAACACAAAAATATTGCTCATTTTGTTTGAAATTATGTAGTTGTTGTTACTAATGACACTTGGCAACGCCAAGCCCGCCCATGTGAGACTAGGTGAATGAAGTCAGAGAGAGAGCATCTTCCCTTTTTTAATAAAGCACCCTCATACGAAGGTGGAAGTACGACTTTTTGCTCATAGATGGCAGCACCATCTGAATCTTCCAATCTAGAGATTGATACTAGATAGGCCCCATAACCTGCCTCCAACCACTCCCAGAGGTATTAATTTGCATTGGTAACATGGAGGACATTATGATCCGTCATATTTTACGTGCCCCTGTCGCCATTAGTAAACACGATGGATCTTCAGCTAAGACGGGATTCGAACCCACCACCTTTTCGTAACGAGAACAACACCATAACCAAAAAACATGTATATTGTAATTTTAATTATTAAAAAATTTACTTTTGAATTTTAATATTAATACCATTATATTAATATTAATACCAATATTTTATTATTCAATGTTATATTCAATATTATATTTTAATATTAATACCAATATTTCTAATAAGAGTGTGCCTTCAATTTCCAATTGTTATTTAAATTATGATACGTTTACTTATATTTATTAATTCCAAACTTTGAGATCTTTCTTATTATCTTGCTAAAAAATTTGTTTCAGTTTTCTAAAATAAATGTTTAATTAAAAATATATGTGTTTTTTATTCTTTTTAAGGAATATATCAGTTTAGTCGATTTAAATTATCAACAAAATTGTTTCCTAATTTAGTTTTGAAAGACGAGGTAATTTCTAATGAATCAAGCTCAATTTTATCGGTTACATTAATTAAGATACTAATTTGCATTACATTGCAAAAGAATAAATTAAATCATTCCATTTATCTTTTATGAACTGTGTGTTCTCTTCATCTTATATTAGCTTACAGGCATTTTTGCATTCTGTATTGATTGTGAATTGAATTAGACCACGCAATTCCAATTAAAATATTATTGAACAAGAGATGATTATTGTTAAATATTTATCTCATATTCTATAAAAATATGCAAATATAAATTTAATAACATTTAAATTAAAATAAATATAGATATTTTTACATGCAATTTTATCTTAATTATAATATAAAGTGGAGTTTTAATAAAACTTTACTTAAATTGCTAATATGTATTTCATAATTAAGTTACGTGTGTATTTTGATTTAGGTACATGGAAGCACAAATTATTCAATTTAAAAAAAACAACAAAAATATATTATTGTTGTCAAATTGTGTTTTTATATACATAAATTTCTTTCTGGATTCTCCACATTTTAAATTGTTATGCATCAATCTATAGAACAATGATGCTATATATCTACTTTTAGAGTGTTTAGTTAGAGTTATGTAGAGTTTTTTCAGTGCAGAAAATATTTTGGTTATTTTCTCAGTCACTGCACCAGAGCAGGGTTTCCTAAACTTTTTGGTATAGGGGCTCATTAATATTTACGTTAAAGTTTTTGGGCACAATAGGCAAACGAGATAAATCCGACTCAGCTTCGAAAGACGAGGTATAAATCCGACTAACTAAAAACCTCATTTTCACTGTAATGTATTATTGCATCAAACTGCAATGATATACGTTTTAGTATATTGTAATAAACTGGAATAGTATACAATATCGTACAAATGAGATTAATAAATGTAATTTGTGATTAAAAGAACATTATGAAAATATAAGAAAATAATGGACTTAAAAATATAACAATAAGAAAAATAAATTAAATTAACTGGGGAGATTCAAACGTCAAATATTATTTAAGCATAGGTTAATTGTAATCAGTCTGTTATGTGTTGTAAATTAACTTCTGAGGAAACCCACTTATCTATAACAATGAATATAAATTACTAAGGAGAATAATTTTAATTATTTCAATTATTTTATCAAATCTTGGCAAAATACTTGACAGTACTGCATAAAGTATTTTTTCAATGCTCCTTAGATGTAAAATTTACTTTAATTTTATGGTTATTAAAGAGGAAAAATTGGAATCTGTACAAATATGTTGAATAAAAAGGTAAAAAGGTAAAGTGTTTGTCAATTTCTGAAATCGTGGGAAATGTTTTGCAACACCTAATCAAACATCTTCAGAGAACTTCGTAACAAAATTAATTTTTCAACCCTAAATCATTAAAGAACTTTGTTGTTATTTTAATGATAATTAAACTTTTTTATATTATTTCCAAATAGGTTTACAATTTATATTTGCTCTTCAGTACTAAAGCTTCAAGAAAAATTACTTTACAAAATATTTCCAAGATGCTGAAGACGTTTATTTATCACAGTTAAATACTCATCTTAATTGGGGTATTTTATTATTTTCACTTAAAAGAACGTGTTGTAAAAAAACTTTAATAAGACATTGTCGGACATAGTTTTACTTTGATAGTTTTCGCAATGAAAACATCAATTTTTTTATTATGAATATGTTACAATTTTTTCTATGAGGTGAGTTAAGTTTATCTAGTTTGCAAATATGACATTCATATAACAAAGTATATGTAGCAACAACTTATTATGGAAAACGTACAGGCAGCGACATGTACAAGGGAAGTAAAACAAAATTTTCAATTTTGAGAAAAATTTGTAAAAACATTTTTGATTTTTCTTTGTCCGTATTAATTTTATTGTGTAAAAATATTTCTTAATAACAAACTGGCTAAAATGCTTGTCGATTTTGCTGTAGATTCTATTACCCAAAATAAGTAGCTACCTGCAGGTTAAAAAGATCTGAAATAAAGTGTACAAAATATAAAAATAGAGTGAATTACACTTCAATATCTCTTCATTTCAAAGTATAAACTATGAAAAATACCATATCCAGAACAAAGTTTGCAGTAATAACTTTGTTATATGATATAAACTTATTAAAACAAATAACTTTAGATTATCTTATAAAGTTAGAATAGAATAAAACAATAAAAGAAGTAAATGAAACAAGCAGTATAATATAAGAGTATTGGTAATTAAAATAAAAATGCATATTAAATACTTATTTAATTTTATATAAATGATATTGGATTATATAATTTTAAAAACACATAATTATTTTTTGCAATTTTAACTACAATTTTAATGTATTAGAAATTATTGATTATTTTTTGCCCATAACAAGCTAGAATTCTATTTCAATAATTATAAGTTAAATAAACTCAAATTATTAGATCGGAAACTACATAAAAATCTTCAGTATTTCATACTTTTCAAATGGAACAAATTTTTGTCTTTAATAATATAAATTTCTAACAGTAATTTAAATTTACTTAAATAAGAATTAATTTATTAATGGTTGTACACTCCCATCTAAATATAAAATGCTCTTGACATTTGCCAGTTTATATTCTAAATTAGTAAAGCTAATATAACTTAAAATTATTTTAAGTTATATTAGCTTTATTATTTTATTATATTTACATTATTTTTAAACAAAATCACAATACTTCGCTTTTAACTTAATTCAAATTTAAAAAAAATTCATTGAATTACGTATTCTATTTTAAAATGAAACTTCTTTCAATCTAAATCTTATTATAAGTTGCTTAAACCTTATTCTAAGAGAATTAATATCTTATTCTAATATGTCTAATTCTAAGAATCAACGAAGAAATCTTTTGAAAAAATTTTGAATTTGGAAAAATCTACTATTAAATAAGGATAAAAACTAATTTCAATCTAATATACATGCTATTTTTTATTCTAAGAAACTAAAATCGTATTTTATATTTAAATTACATTCCCTATTGATGAAAAAATACCTTACTTAGTGTTATTTAAAGTCATTCGTTTCTGTGAAATAAGTTTAGCTATACAAATGACAGTAACATTTATTTACAAAAAGTAATCTCATTTCAAAAAATTGTCATTCAGCATTTAAACACAATACTTTAGTAAAAACATTCTTGAAATTTTTTATTGTCTCATTAAATCACCGACAAATTGAATACATGACAACCCACTATTAAAATCCACAGTGTAACTTGTTTCTGTTTTGTTATAATGAAAGTATGTCTTAACAGCATGTCAATATTTTTATTTACTTATTATAATGAATTTGCATTCAACAGAAATTGTCTGGAAAATATGTTCTTCATAAAATCTTTGCATATTTACTTTCAAACATCTTAAATAAAATATTTGCGGTGGAGTCTAATTAAAACGTTTGTTGTAATTAATTATATAATCATACTTTTTCCAAATAAAATGTATTATTTTACATTTAAGTATATATTTTAATGTTTTTGTTATAATTATTTGTAGGCTAAATTTAAAAATTCTCATATTAAATGTATCTCTTATTATGTTGCATATATATATAAATATATATAGGCTCTAATCATTTTTGAATAAAAATTTTCTATTTTCATATACATATTATTCACATTTTCATATATTTTTACGAATATAATAAAATAGCATAATAGAATATATTATTGTGAATATTCTAAAATGCATCTATATTTTGATGTTAGTTTTCTTTATTGGATTTAATTTATTTTTACTCATTCTAATATTACCATCACTCAAATGAAAATAATAAAAATCAAAAATCCAGTGTAGATGCACACTTAATTTAATTTTATTTTCATACTTATGACACTTTCAGCTAGGTAGGATAAGCAGAAAATAATAATTACCAAGATTAATTAT
>JAPDSC010162981.1:0-10297 GCA_026290005.1 Latrodectus geometricus
ATCTCGTCACTCTTAATAATTGCAAAATTCTCCATCTAGAACACATTATGATAATCTTCATCCCATCATAATTTGTCTCGAGTATTTAGCAATAGAAAGTTGCCACCAGTGATGAATTAGTGGTATAAAGTCGTCATCAATGATTAGTAGTAAATATTCGTCACCCATGATTAGTATTAAAAAGTCGTCACCCATGATTAGTAGTAAAAAGTCGTCACCCATGATTAGTAGTAAAAAGTCGTCACCCATGATTAGTAGTAAAAAGTCGCCGCCATTGATTTATTGTTAAAAGTCGTCTCCAGTGATTAATAGTTAAAAGTCGTTTCCAGTAATCAATGGAAAACGTCGTTACCAGTATTTTGTAATAAAAAATGCCGTCACTTGTGATTTATAGTAAAAACTCATCATCAGTGATTAATGGCAGAATGTCGTTGCCATGTACAAAGTAATCTCCCTGTTAAAATAATTTTATTCTATTTTTGCCAATTTTCTTTTCATTTCGTTTTAGAAAGAGAAATGCTCTGGTCCTTTGATGATGATTAAGAACGAATGCTGGTTCTCACAGAAATAAGTAATTTTCACTCACAGCATTTAAGAGTCAGATATAATTGGCAAATGAAATTATTACTTTCTGCTATATCAAGCATTTTATTAACCAAGAATTATTTCAAACTAATTACTTTTAAATCCAAGCAATAATTAAGTAGCTCTCTTTCCGGTGACCATTTCTTTTCATCAGAAGAATGTTTAAATATCCTTATTGAAAGAAATGACTATGGCTATGATTCACATATTTCTGTTAGCATAAAATTTAATGTGGATGAAATAAATTAAAGTCTTCATTACCAGTCCGGAAATGTAATTAAAACGAGTAAACATGAATGAATCGCATTTGTGAAAGGATGGCGCTGCTTTCAGATTATTTTATTTGCAAATGATCCTTCCTTTGAAAATGAATTTCTGTTTCATTAGAGCATTGACGCCCCAGAAAGTTTTCCATTGTGAGATAGTGGATTTAATATGTTATAAATGTTTTATAAGTTTGAGTAAATTTCGTTTTCTCAACCACTCGTACCGAAGAAGTTTTTCTTAAGAGCGATTTAAAGTAATATTATTGACAACAATAGTAAATAGAAAAAAAATTCCTCTTATTTTAGTTTAACTAAACGAAAAGCGCTACTTTATGAAAATTACTATGTGGAATATCGAGCACAAAACACAAGATAATTTTAACTACAAAACATTGTAAACAGGTAATAATTTCTTAATATTAGGAAGTTCTACCTCATCTAAAGTAATTTCATATTCTAAACTATATAGAGAAATGATACTTAACTTTGTCTTAAAATGTATAACATGATAGTTAAATTTATTTTTGTAATTCTTCTTGAAACATATCAAAACTAAAAATATTTATGACTAGCTTAAAAATTGTAAGAATGTTTTGAAAAGGAATAAAGTATTTATAACCAACGTATTTGCTGTAAAATTTATTTATTAAAAAGCACAAAAATATCTTTTTTTATGCTGTTAAAAAATTAAATATATTCTGTCATAAAATTATAAAAATTCAATTATATCTAATACTTCAGCAATAAGTCCTTAATTTAAAAGCAAATACTGAAAAATATTGAAACTTATTTTCTTGTCACAGATGTAAGTAAGTCCAATATGTTTATCCGAATCAATTTAATACTCTGTATTCGAATCGATAGATGTTATTGTCAACCCCTTTTAATGTTGATAGCAACGAGACAATCATTTTCTTTCTGAGCTTTGCTTCCTCAAAAATTTTAAGTAATAACTTATTTGAATAAAATTTTACATTACAACATTTAATTTCTACGAAAGTGTATTGCTCTGTAAGAAAATATAAATTGAAATAATTGTAGTATGGAAAAAAGCATTTAAAACTCTTGAGAAATGATTTGACAATTTACGAGGAGTAAAGAGACTAGGCAGTTAATATTTTGAGAAAAATGAATGCTACGTAAGAAAAATGTTGTATTCAAGATAATGATGTTGCTGCTTTTATTTGAATGAAATTTATGCAGGATCAGAAATGAAGGTAAAATTTTGAAGTAGTATGTTGTAAGACATTTTAAAATAGATTATCTATTTTTATTCCATAAAATAAGTTGACATTAACTTCATTCCATTGATTGACGTACTAACATGGCTTACACATTTTTATTTACCATAATGAACATTTTGAGACTTCCGTATTGAAATCAAAAATAAATATTGAAAAATTAAAAGTTTTAGAATTAACTCTTATGCATTCAAGGTAAAATTCTCGAAATAAGGTTTACTACACAATGTGTTATATTTTCTTGAGAGGAAGTAAAGGTGAAAATCAGATTATAAATTTCACTTTATTATTTAAAACACAAATAATTAAAATACAAGACTAAATAAATAGTGCTGAATGTCATTTAGTATATTTTGATGTGAAAAAAGTATGAAAGGGAATTTACTACACATTTACTGAAAGAAAAATCATCTTTATTTTCGAGTGCAACTTATCTATGATACAGGTTTCTGAATTGTTTTCTGAACATTTGCATTTAGAAATGCAAAAGTGCCAAATAATAAATTTCCTGAAATGCAATATATTATATAAAAGAATTTTCAAAGTAATTTTAACTTGTTGATGCGTTAATTAGTATAATATGATTCCTATTTTCAGTAACATTCCTATTTATTAAATCTTGCTTAATTAGAAAATTTCAGTAAATTAAAAATCAATTGCTTACATTATATATTTTGCAAAAGACTAAACCATGTTCGTTTATCAATATTTTTATTAACTGGAAGACTAGAAACTTTGAAATGTTAAAAAAAAAAGTGCATTTAATTCTTGTAGAGAATGTTAGGGACTGGATTCATCGAACGATAGAGTAGTAACAGCTATAAAAAAATTATTTTTAAAAATATCACTAAATTATTATTTTTCACAAATTATTTTATATTTTTAAAGCGAATATAAATTTAGCAGTATGTACAATTTACAATTTTTAAAGTAAGTAATATATAAAATCTATCATTTGCAGGTAATAGAATATGTAACAAATAAGGGTAACTTAAAAGATTCGGAAATATAAGAATATGTTTTTTCGATTAGAATTATTGAATGTGTTTCCATTTTACAACATGAAAAGTTATTATTCAAGGCATATAAAAAATACTTCCTTACAAAGATTTTCAAATATTGCCAAGCATAGCTATTTTCAATAATCTTTTCTTCGGTGGTTTTACACATAATTTGTTGTTTAAAATAACAATAGCTATAAAACCAAATGATAAAATGTATGAGTTCAATTGGAAGCTTCCAGATATGGGCCAAGTGTGATGATCTGTTGTCTATGATTATAAAGTTTAAGTCATTAGATATGAATAAGATTCCAGTAAATTGACGAAAATAATAGTTAAGACTTTCTGAAATATCGGAAAATTTAATTGAGAATTATTTAAAACTATATAGTGTTTTTAAAATACTTGTCTTGATTATAACTAAATTTAAATCTGATTAACTTCAATGGAGTAGTTATTTGACTTCAAATCTTTGGTGAAAAATCACCCAAAAATGCAAACCCTCGGTAAAAACAGTGTCAAAAGGAGACTCAAGATGAAGTTGTCATTTAATGCATACTCTTGACTTTATTGAAGCGTTTATGGTAGTGTTCCATAGTTGTTAGTATTTTATTTCGTAAGGTCTAATAAAACCAATTGCTGTATTAGGAAAAGCATAATACGTGGTTAACATTAGTACAGCGAAAATTTTAAAAATTTTAATTCCCTGATGATCTTGGAAATCCATGGAAGAAATGTATATCAGTAACTAATGCTTCATTAAATTAAAAATGGTCACCGAATAAAGCACATTATTGAGGTACGAATATTTTGAGAGGTTTTGTACTTCAAATATTTTGCTCAGTTATAAGCTTTGGGCTCATTATTGGCGATGCTATTGCTATCAGACCAAAACACAACGTTTTAGATTTTTTTTAAAAAATAGAGTTATATTAAATTATTGTAGTCCGAAAGAAATACTAAAATTACAATTTCGATGCAAAGAAAATTAATGGTTGGAAGCTCTTTTTCAGTACTATCAGGAATTTCCGTTTATTTGTTTTCAAAATACAGGGAAGTAAATTTTTATCAGAGACAAAGCTTCTCATTTACAAGTTCCATTTTCGACGGATTTTCGACTTTGGAACAATTGCTCTCTCACTAACAGATGATTTTAGGAGAAGAGACTTGCTCCTAGTCAAAATACCCGTTTCAAACGAAGCTTGAAATGAAGGTTTTGAATCTGATGCACTGGGCGAAGTCTCCCAGTCCATGGGTTCCTCCTCATCGAGGGGGATGGAACCCATGGGCCAAAAGACATTCACCTCAGCGAAGATATCAGGACATGGCTCCCAGTCCATCGGCTCAATAGCGTCAAGATTGGGAATATGTACTGACATCGTGAACATTAGGCTTAGCGACGGTACGAGATATTAAATAAATAAAGCCCAAAACTTATAAATATATGTTTAATTCAATTCAATTCGTAGAAATATAAATAGAATTAACAAATTTATATAAAAATATACAGACTTATTCCTTTTATTCACTAAAAATCAAATCACCGTTTTCAATGTAAACAAACAGAGAATTTGACTCAAAGCTTTTAAATGGCGTCTTAGCTAACTCTCACAAATTGAAAGTCTGGCAAAAAGAAGACGCCAAATGAGTCGGCACTCCACGCTTATTTTCACTGTTTTAAAAAATATGGTTGATAAGAAACATAGATTTATACGATGACATGGATTACCAAGAAATATAAATTTATAGGAGGATAAAATGCTAAATCACAATTTAAAATTTACAAATACATTTGATTTTTTGTTCACCCGTTATTGAATGTATTTAATCAATTAAGCGTTTTACATACTTAAACCCGTTCAATATAAATAATTTTTATTTTAATCTGATTTTAATCACGATTTACTTAGCAAGTATGGTTTAAAATTGTCAGCAGGTATTTTAAAAGACAACTAACCTATTCACAGAATAAAAGGTAGAAAATATTGTAAATTATATAATATTCTTTTGTTAATGGAGCAAATAAATGAAGCTGTATTCCGAGAAAGAATAGTACTGATTACTGTCAACTGCAGTCGACTAAATGCATTATAGACAGCACAGAAGAATTGTTTTTACAGTTTTTAGTAGTACAATTTCTGGGAATAATTTTTCATATATATTGAAACACTTCGTTGTCGTCTTAAAAAGAATTTGTAGCTTCTCTTGGTCGCAGGAGGTTCGTTTTCCCAACAGACAGTTTAAATGTTATTCCACTAATTGACAAAAATGATGATATGAAAGACTTTCTTTTTCAACCAACGATTTATTAACTTCGAATAAAAATTGAAAAGGGTTTTTTTTATTTGTATTACACCCGATTTATGTTCTTATTAATATTTAAGTGAAAACATATTGATTAACAGTTTCAAAATTTAAAATATTTTCGCAATATGTGTTTAAAATCTTAGAAACGGAATTCTTATATTTCCCGCAATTATTTTTTAATACAAAACAAATATTAATCCAGTAAAGATAAAATTAGTTCCTAAAGAACGTAATTTAATACATCTAAAACTGTGCCCTTCACTAAAAAAGGCATATGTACAATGTCGAAAATTCCTGGCTACTTCTTGTTAAATAAGCTCTGCTCTTAAGGCACGAAATAAATTATTGAGTTATAAATGTTTACAAGAAATAAAATTATATTGTAAATCCATGTAGCGGAGAATGTGCAATATTTTTTCAAAGCTGTTGACGTCGCTTAGAGAATATTTTTAGACTCAAATACTCAGTTGGTTACGTAAAAAAAATAATAATGAAAAAAAATTAACTTGAAAATTATTTATGCCTTGGTTTCATGCAATTTATACTAAAACGAATAATTATTTTCCTGCTTTTTAACTGCTGTCAGTATCCAACTAGGGAGCATTCTTTCATATTACCAGTTCGATCCTAAATTTAATAAAACCAACAATTAATTCGAAACGTAGAAAAAGCAGATATTTTCTCTGAATTTAAAACATTTTTCCATTACTGTTAAAAAACATTTAATAAAATATCGTAAGATTTCTTTTAAATTTTTAAAAACTGAGAGAACATGAAAACTTATTAAAATAATTCCTTTCTAAATATTTTTAACAGGAGCGAGGAAAGCGCGGGTCGACGCACTGTAATAAAATCTACTACCGAAGAACTCCTAAAAACTATTGAAGATTTAATTAAAGCTCATTCTTCCAAGAAAGTGTTGCTGTATTTTATGAATTTATTTCGAAATCAAAACATTATTTGAGAAAGAAAGTTATATTCAAAATAAAACGCAGGCCCTAGATAGGCACATTAAATATTTCCGCTTCTTCAATATTTAGATTCCATCTTGCATGAATGTTTTTTTAGTACATATTTACGTTTTTATTGTCTTAGTAACTTGTAGCAAGAGAATAAATTTTCAAGCACACATCTGGTGTATGTGCATGCAGAAAGTGAAAACGCATTTATCTCCTATTTTATTTCTTGTCCTAGCATCAAAATTCCTTGAGAAAGTTTGAATCATGTATTGAACTAGTTACATTTTGAACGTCAGAATACCGTGAATCCTGAGTTATCTCTTTACATCATCTCTGTGCTTAAGTTCATTCATTTCTTTCTTTTCAAGTTCTTATGAATCAGATATTTTATATTTATTTTTTTTGACAGTGTCTATTATAAAAACAGTTTTGATCATTCTTTTTCGCTGTAACAATTCTATTATTCTTTTATTTAAAATCTATTAAAGCCTAAGCGGGTCCAAACTGACGTGTCTCAAAAGGCACATTTTCTTACATGTAATAAATGATTTTGTGCCATTTTAAAATCTCTGATGGGTTATTTAAAATAGAAGTCTTTTTAAAATCTCAGTTAACATTTTTAACTAAACAGTAAGGGGATAAAAAAAAAGTGACATTCAGTACTTACAAGTTAATAACGGAAAAACAAATCTCTCAAATAAAACATATTTCTAATAGGGAATTTAACTTTTTAGAGAAGATTTAGTGGCGGCCTCTATTGGCAATATATCGAGACATTTACCATAGTCGGAAATATTAGAGTGATTTGATTTAATAAGGTAATTACTTTTATTAAAAAAGTATAATTATAAATTTTAATATCATGTAGCGTTGGAATATTTCAACAGCGTACTGCAAATCAAGGATTTATGTTTACAACAAATAAAAAAGGAAAAATAAGTCGATTAGAATATTTTATATTCATGAAAATTCTAAATTTTTATACATTTTATATAAATACGAATATGAAAGTGTAATCATTTCTTAAATCGATTTATTTATTTTCTTAGACCACAGAAATTTATTTCTTCTTTATCAAGAATATAAAAAACTCTGAAAATAAAGAGTTGAAAATTAAAAGTGTAAATTTTATATAAATTATTAATTATTTACATATTGCTTAAGTTAAGAAAAAAAGAAATTTTTTTCATTTATTGATTAATAAATTAAATTTGTTGCAATTTTTAGTAACGTATATAGTAAACATTATTTTTTGTGTTCTTGATTCATAGAAAAATGTACATTTTTTATCATGATGCAAATTTAATAATGTTTTAATGTATCACAAGTTAATTAATGTCATTTAATTATTTTAAAGTGTTTGAATTTATTTCTAATGGTAAGCTTAGTTATACAAATAATTATCTCTCAAATAGTTTGTCAAACCAAATCAAATTAAAATCTTCAGTGTATTAGGCAAATCTAAAAATTATTTGCTCTAAAATATTCAAATTTTTAAAACGGTAAGTACAGTTAATTTCTTCAATATTTCATTATGATATTATATTTATGAGTTGACCTACGAACATTAATTTAGATTTCAGATGTAGTAAAACAAGCTAAGGAAAGTGATTCCTTTTCCACATCACCCAAGAGGTAGGAATCCAGATGCGTTTTTTTATAGTGGTTTCGCCAAAGAGCCCTAAGTCCACTTTCGCAAATCAAAATTGTTTTTATTTCCATTAACAGCAATAGATGTTATTAAAATGTCAAGAGGAAATAACAATTCTAAAGAGTACTCAATATAGTACCGATGGAACACTCGTTCTCAAGTCATACACGTCAAGTTTATACACGTCTTTCTGAAGTTTCTGATTTATCGTCATTCAATTAGATGATTTTTATGACGAATATTTATAATATTTAGTCATTATTTTCGAGGGTCACTCTGAATCGTTTTATGCTGATGAGCAATGATGATTGTTTCCTCTTCTCAAATAGTCATGAACATAATAAATACACTTGTTTCCCTATTGTTTTAAAGTTTGAGTAATAGTATATTATATTTTAAAATGTGCAAACAATACTGTTCGATACTTTTAATCAATGTCGTTTTTCGAAGTATTACTTTCCAAGTTCTGCAACACAACATTCAATCGGCAATAATCATTGTCTCATTTCCTCCATAAATTAGTGTCAGAAGTTCCAACTTCATATTTAGAATGCATGTCTATTAAACTGCATTATTGAAATTAGTTAAAATTTAAAAGATTTTAAAATTCCAAAATCTGAAGTTGCTAACTTCGGTAAATATGTTAAAATCTTACTGTTAATATGCTACCATTTTCTCCGGAATCTCAATTAAAAATTTAAGAACATAATGGTTTCTATATATTTCCATACAAATAATTTCCTTTCTCGGAACAAGTACTTTAATTCCGTTAATTTTCTTTGTTCGAAAGTTTACAATGCTATCATTTGCCCGCAATTTTGTTTTCCTAAAAATTCAGTTGTATGTAACCAGAAAAAAAATTTTAATACGAATTTTTAGATCTTGTAAAAAAATCTCTGTATTCCGGAACTGAATTCGAATAAAGCCTTACCATATTTCCTCTATATTATTCTGAATAAAAGCATACTTTGTGTTTTATAATATTGATTGATTTTCTTTTTTCTAAAATTGAAAATGCAAGGAATCATAGATAAATCACCCCACAAAAGTTTTCGTACACCTAAGCACTTTCGTTAAATTTCATATGAATAAAATTAATATCTGGAAAAATTTTCCATTTTTTCATTTTATTGTTGTTTAAAAAATTATTTGACTTTAATCTTTGCTATCTTTCTGTGTTTTATTTTATATAATATTTAAAAATTACTCTTAGGCGCATAGAACAGCATTCGAAAATTGATAATTTTTCAGTATAAAGAGGAAAATCAATTCGGTATACCGCTAAATTAATATATTTACCGCGTTCAATCGGTGCAGTTTTAGATAAAATGCTTTGAAAAAGAAAATCGGATCTAAAATAAGGTAAGAAGTGGTTGAACGGAAAAGCTAATTCAACGTGAGCAGAGTTTTATAGTTTAAAAATTTGTGAAAAATCTATTTTAGAGTGTTTGAAAGATTTCAACAGAATTTATTGAAAAATTTTCTACTTCAAATTTCTCTGAAACTATTTGACGTGTACTCAAACTCTTGACTTTATGGGCGCTCTAGTCCAAAAAAATTTTTCTCTAGTGCAAAAAAAAAAAAAAAAAAAAAAAAAGGATAAATAAAAGTAAATTTTGGACATTTTTTGCAAAATCAATGATAAATAAATCCGAAGTGTAATGGAATCATGTCTAATTTGTATATGAAAACAAATTAAGCATTTTTGATTTCGATGGATGTTTAATTGTATGGAGAAAGGAAAATGAGGAACTTAATCCCAAGATCTGGTTTGAAAACTGAAGCATGACGGTAGAGGTGCCCTTTTGAGAGTGTCTATGCTAACATAAGGACTAGGTAATTAGGAATTTGAATGGCATAATGAACAATGCTCTTTATTTAAATATATTAAAAATAACTTAAAATTACCGTGCTTTAACTGTAAATTTGCAGCATTTTTTATTTTAATCTTGTTGTTGCGTGCTGCTTTTAAAATTTCGCATGAATATCTTGCGTGTAAATAAATACTATGAAGCAGGCAGGTAGGGGATTACTTTGATCCCTGCTTCGCTGAGTACATATGGTGAAAAAAAGCATTCCGCGTCCACAAATATTTTTAAAGATTTTATATGGTCCGTTATCTATTTTTGTCCACCAGCCAATTGTGGTGATAGGGTAGGTAGAAAGAATAAAGGTAAAAATTTTATTCTAATTATTCTTTATGCAGGCATAGAATTTCTAATATTTGTATTTTAAGTACCGAAATTTTTAATAATAATCGAAACTATGGAATAGTTCTATTTTTCAA
>JAPDSC010162983.1:0-32551 GCA_026290005.1 Latrodectus geometricus
GCCTTAACATTTCCCATGATTTGGAGCTCTACTAGATCACAATACATATACATGATATGAAAAGAGACTTTTGGATAAACTACAAATTGACTTTGTCCAATTCCTTGATATTCTCCTGCCTCAAATCCCATTAGTTCGGCCATGACCTCATTGAGAATAAATTTAGCCATATCTTCTGTTTTAAATTTGACTTTTTTGTCACAGAATTGGTAATGGAAGTCTATTTTATTTCGATGCGAATCTATTCAAATGACCTTTAAGATATCAGGTATGGTTTCATAACAGCCTGGGGGAAGTCGTCTTCTTTCTAACTTTCCATCTCCTAAATCAAAGACAAACAAATAACTATCTTTTCATATATTGTACCAGGTATAAGGATAAATGATATCGACCAATGCTACTTCCCTATCCCCGTAGTTGGTTCAATAGCTGAAGAAAGTTGTGTGGTAAATTGTGAAATTTTGTTATCTTGATAAAAACCTCTAGAGCTGTCACTGATCAGAGTAATGTAAAACGACATTCTTCATTTCAAATGATTATCAGCTTGAAAATGAGATTTAAAGTCCTTCTATTTATATATTTTTCACTTTTCGTACCCAAGTATTAAAACTTTCAGGATAACCTTGAAATTTCACAAAATATTCTACTTTATCATTTCTCGTTCTAGTTTTCTGACTTTTTTCTACCGGATAATAACCCGAGTCTGTAATTTTTTGAAGTTCTTGTTTGTAAAAAGTACCTTCGATCACGTTTCCAGCTAAGTCTTTGAGTTTGTATAACATTGGCTTTCTTTGCAAAATTTTATGGATAGTAAATATTTCTCTTGTCCAAGTCTGTTCATATCCTTTCTCAAAACGCATTTTTTCTTTACTAATACGAACTGTATCGCCTACTTTGAGATCTGAGTTTGGTAATTTTAGATTTAAAAGTGAATCAGCGTACAGTGTTTGCCAAACCTTGGCTTCTTTATTTATATTTACTGACTCTGGTTCCATTTGAATACTACGATGACAGGTATGATTGTAACTGTGAACAAGTTTATCGATGATATTAATATAACGTTTGGTGTTCTTTTTAGCAAAAGTTTTCCACATTTTTGTTTTAAGAGTCCAATTAAAACGTTCCACAGTAGAGGCCTTGATTGAATTATGTGAAGTAAAGAAAGAAACATTATTTTTCTTCAAAAAGTTTTGAAAATGTTTATTTTTGAATTCTTATCCTTCATCACTTTGTAATTTTTCTGGAGACCTATCTGAAAAGATTTCTTGAAAAGCAGCAACTATACTCTCTGATTTTTTATTCTTTACTGGTATAACCCATGCACATTTAGAAAAAACTTCAATGCGTGCAAGTAAATATTTATAGTCATCATTGTAGCATGCTAGAGATTGCATATCGACTAAATCTGATTGGAATTGCTCATTCAAACCACCTACTATGACACGATTTCTTCTGAAATTGTGTCTTAAAGGTTTGCATAACATATACGAATCCTTTGTCTGCAGCAATTTTTTATTATCTCCAGATCTGACTTTGCCTTTTAAAACACTATATAAAAGATTAATACCACCAAAACTAACAGGTATGTCAAGATCTTTGTAAAAGGGAGAAAGTTTTTTCTCAGTCATATTTAATGGGAGAGGAATTGAAAAAGCTATTAAATCGCACAAATATATCTCGAGGAAATGTAACATTAAACACAGTCTCAGATAAAATATTCATTACGAACATTAAAATAATGTAAATGAGCAAAAAAATGACCTCCCCTTTTAACAACCCCATTCTAAATGAATGGTCATGGTAAATTCACTCTCTTATATAACTCATCACCCTAGATACTGCTGCTTTAAAACTCAAATCTAAGAATAAAGATAAAATACAATTAATTTACCTTTATTTAGACATCTCTTCTGAAAACATTTTAAAATATGAAACAACATCATATCATAAACTTATTTAAAGTTTGTGAAGTAAATAAAAAAGAAATAACATAACAAACAAAAATTTATTCAAGTAAGAAAAGCTCATTGTACACAGTATTTTCTTCTGAAACATATATTTTCTCAATTTGTTTAAATAATGATTTTACATTTAAGCCATGAAAAAATTCTTGTCCAAATTCATAGTCAATATTAGTATGTTTATTTTTTTCAAAAAAATTCTTTGCTGTTTGTTGCCAGTCTAGCTGAAATAAAGACAGTTCAAGATATTCATTGAATTTCTCAGCATGAGTCTGCGTCATGTCTAAAAAAGTGTATAGTTTCGGGAAATGCACACAGTTCTGAAATTTTTAAAGTAACAGCATTTACTATGCATTTAGCAAGAGAATTTCTGACTTCTTAATATACGGGTATAGTTAGACTAGAAAAACCTCATTTGGACTATTCTATCTCAGACAAAATATATACTTGTAAAGAAACTTTGATGAAGCTTTCCTTCATTTGGTCAGAAATCACTGAAATTTCGTCACATAGATTTGAAAACTGAGACCTGTTTAGCACAAAATGATTGGATAAGAAATCGAACTGCAAATTTTTGCGTTGGAATAACTTTTGAAAAGCAAACACTAATTCTCTATTAATGTTATGGTACGCATAACTTTTTATTCATCATAATCACAATATTTGAAGAACCATTAATTCGGAAGTTGCAGATTTCTTTTACCAGTGATGTCCACAATTCAGGAGACATGGTCAATTCATCTCTTGTTGTCTGTAACCATCCTTCCGAATATAGGCATAGGTACAATTTTTGAAGCATGCTGCATAGGCGAAGTAATCTCCTCCAAAACTTAATGTTGTTGCCATTCACAGAAACAGAAATTTTTGATACATGCGGAATATGCGAGAAAAATTATTTCATGAAAGTTGTTGCCATCTCCAGGAATAGAAACTTTTAATACACATGAGATTCATAAAAAATTGTTTCTTAAAAGCTGTTGCCATTCCCGGAAACCGAAACTTTTGATACTTGCGGAATGCATCAGAAAAAATTGTTTCGTGAAAGTTGTTGCCATCCCTATGAATAAAAACTTTTAACACACGTGGGATGCATAAAAAATTATTTCTTAAAAGCTGTTGACATCCCTGGAAATAAAAAAATTAATAAACCACGTGGGATGCATAAAAAAAACAAAAAAAACTTAACTCGAGCAAAAACATTAGGAAAACGAAACCAACAGCTCAACTCCACTCAATTGTCACGTGGTATGATGTCACATCCTGTCACGTGATTAGATTACGTGACCAAAGAGGCGTGACACTTCCGCCTTCCAGTTTACTCTACTTCCTACTGCCAACCATATTTTCTAAGAAAAGAAATGTTTATTTATTGAAAATTGTCGCAGTTTATCCAATTTTATATATTGAGCCATAATATATATATATAATAAAACCACAATAGCCGTATATGTCTCTAGCATCTATAAATAGTTCTATTAATGAAATATGTTTCACATTTGCAAACAAATGATAAATAATTATTTGAAAAAATATTTAAATATTATTATACTAAAAACTATACATAAATAAAATTACAGTAAAATAAGTTTACATATTGGTATTGAAATATTTTTATAACATTTATGATATACTAACACCATTATTTTTCATACAATTAATTGGTAAAAGTAATTTAATACACAAAATATTAATTCAAGAAAAAGGCCATTTCAGATTTTTGAAATGTTAACTTTAAAATAAGATATAAATTCATATTTACACAATATTTTATTAGAAAAAAGTTGATAAATTGAAATTTTCAATTCAGTTGAAAGCAAATTGTATAAATAATAACA
The DNA here is from genome assembly GCA_026290005.1 of Latrodectus geometricus. Taxonomy (NCBI): domain Eukaryota; kingdom Metazoa; phylum Arthropoda; class Arachnida; order Araneae; family Theridiidae; genus Latrodectus; species Latrodectus geometricus. The sequence continues at coordinate 3,797 of JAPDSC010162983.1, forward strand.
TCTTAACTTGCCCCTATTTTGTAACACTTATTAATGGATATGCTTTACACAATGACATTATGTATGATAATTTAAATACATTTATCTTTCTGAATTTATAATTATAGGTGTATATATTATAATCATTATACTATTTCATTACGACTATAAAATATAAGGAGAAAATTTAAACATTTTTATTCCTGCATTATTTGTCGGCTCAAGTTTTATAATGCATTGGTGAATAAAAAATGTTTCCATTTAAAGAATTTTCTAAATATTTTATTCATATTCTTGGGAAAATAAGTAAAAAATTGTTAAGAAATCGGCAAATCAAATACTTGTACGTTTCTTATAATAATTTTTCTTGTACATTTAAGTACTCTCCTTCAGGAAAAAGTTTTCTTTAGCATGGAAAAGTTATAAGAAACATACTTTAGAAATTAATTATATTTCTGAAATATTAAAAGTCAAATTTTTTTTCAAAATTAAGGTAAGTCTCTTCAAATTTTTAAAAGTTATATAAAAGTTATATGGTTTCTTCTTTATCTATTAAGTATATCTTATTTAATATATATATAGTTAAATATGGTATTGATATTATATCCTGCACTCAGCAGATTGTAAGCCAACCTCTAGCAGTGAACTCCATGGTTTTGTTAAGAGCATAACAAAACCATTACGCACCCAATTGGCATGCGGGAAGTATAGCATGGTTCGACGATACCTTTTTTTACTCTACTTTACCCCAGCTTTAACAATACGTACAATTCCTCTTTTTGAAAAATTGCTTTTATCAGTGCAATTCTGTTAATTCAAATAATCTACAAATATATTCACTCTATAATGTAATATTACAGATATACAAATTCCTACAACAAAACCATCGTACGAAAAGTTGACTGGTTACACTTAATTTTAAATATTTTTTGAAGAATGGCGTTAACGTCATGGTGGTCAAATACTTGCGAATACGAATGAACAATCAACTCTAAAAAGTATATAATGATAACCAGAAAAAAAAAATACCTTCGTGAGGATTATTTAATTTTGAGTAAAGAATAAAAACACATTGAACCGCTCGAAGAATTTGGAGATTGGAGGTGAGCGAAGATGGAAAGGTTTGAAAAGGAACTCCAAAGAAAGAAGTAATTGATAGTCAGTAATTGGTGACAGTGAAGGATACTCTTCTCCCTCTGATTAGTGGACCGTTTATTCTTTAGTGAGACGAACAATTATGGTAAACCATTCTGAAATTGGAGGAATTTGGAGATTGAAGGTGTACGAAGAAGGAATAGTTTAAGAAAGAGCCCTAACGAAAGAAGCAATTTCTAGTCAATTGTTTATTACCTTGAGGGATGTTCCCTTTGGATAGTGGGCCGTTTACTCTTTAATGAAATGGACAATTTCTGTAAACTTTTCGGAAATTGGATGAATTTGGAGACCAGATAAATCTTTCTTTTTATAGATTTCTCATTTGAGCCTTTTCTGGTCTGTGAACACCTATGAATCCGCTATCAACGGAATTTATTGCAGGAATATTAAAGATTTCTATCTTCATTTTTTTACTTCATTTCCCTACACGCAGCTTTATTGTTTTCAATTTTTCAACCTTCTTCCCACCTTTCACTCAATTAAGACTTAGACTGGAAATAACTAATATGCTTGATTTAATGTTTTAATGACAGCCACCTACATTCAAGATTTTTAACAGTAAAAAATCTCTTGCTTCATAAAAAATATCACTACTGATATCTAAGTATAAAGTGATAACCTGTCTCTAATATTTTTTTATCGTCAACTAAAACTCTGGTCGCGCATGCTATGACTAACAGTATATTGTTGGTGTTTGATTATTCAGTTTGTAAATATATAAAAAGTGCATGTTAAATGAATAAACTTTATAAATAACACTAAAAATATTGATAAATGAATATTTAATTGTCAATACCAGTATCATATCTTAAAATGTATTAAATATTATATAAGACTTTGTCCTAGTCTTTATACCGAAATTGAGAAAAAGCGCTCTTCTCTGATTCCTGTAATTGAACAAAAAACAATTTGAACTAAAGAAGTAATGTTTGCCCATTATAAACTACATCATTTCATCATTTATTGCGAAAAAGATTTCATTGAAAGTTTCTTTTTTTCCTATTGTACACTAAATGACAATTAAAACATCAAAAAGATAACAATGAATCTATAAATGAAAGCGAGCAGTCGAGTAGCGTTACTAAATTGACGCCTAAGAGAAGAATATGGTAGCGAAAGAGATGTGGCAGTTCCCTTGCTTAGTGGGATTACACAAAAATAGGTCAGGAGCCACGTTGAAGCAACATAGATGGTTTTTCAGGCAATTGTGACCAGATATCACACGAAACATGGCAAAATATTTCTTCCAAGGTCATAGATGGGCGATGAGAACAACTTTTAAGCTTATGGTTTATTAAAATTACGATTTATGTAATGTTGTTGTGCAATGCCCCCTGTTGTGCAATGTAGAGTCAATCTCTTTTTGGTGTTCTTCGGGCAAAATTTAGATGGTAAAATTCTTTACAAATCTGGCAAGACCAATTCCAGATGTGAATCATTGAAAGTAAGATTGTTGATAAATATGGATGATAAAGCGTTCCCTTACATTTCTAGACAGTGGCCATCGTAAAGGATTAACTTTTACCTCCGGTTGCAAAATTTTTCAACCTGCAACAAGTATCATCTAAAACCAACCTCTCCGGATCATATCTTAGACTACCTGTGTCTACGTTTAGAGGATGTAATATCATCTCCACTTTTAGTGATTAACTTTGCTAGAGTACATGGACTTATGGACCAGACCTAGTTCTTACTAGATCATGAAGGATTAGTATGAACAACACTATATTCTTTTTCAAACATCTTTTATTTTGAGTAATAAAACAACATAATTAAAGGAAATTTATAGAAAATTATTATTTCATATTAAAATACACTTTTTATATTTTATAGTATCATTATTGCATATATTAAAATGTATATTTTTTTATTTTGCTAAAAAAAATCTTCATCGGCTTCGTGTGGAAGTTTCTGAAGAACTGTACAATGTTTTGTTATTTGTATTGCATTAATATACAAGGATGAATATCATTATTAATTGTATTATTATATTTATTATAAAGATAACTATTACATATTTGATTTTGGAGCTTTCCTGTAATTTCCAGGAAAAATAGAAAAAGTTTATATTTTTAAGATATATAATTTCATGATTAATACCTAATAACTTAAAAACAATAATTGTTTTTCAAACAATGCAAAATTGATATTAAATCTTCTTACACAACTTACCCAAGCAATGTAAACTATGATAACAAAAGTTTTTCGTAATGCTCAGTTCTTTCGTAACAACTTTAAAATTTAAATATTACAGTAAAATTACAAACTTGTGTCATTAAAATAAAATCTGAAAGATAATTTTTTACTTTCATAATTGTATTCAAAAGATTTTGCTTTTCATGTGATGCTACTGTGAATTTAGATTTAAAACTTGAAATATTACACAATTCAACATCTTTCAGCTGAACGTGTGTATCTAATTTCACGAGTTGTTTGTAATGGAGTAGAAATATACAAATTATTAAATGTAGTATAAAATACTTTATAAGCGAAATTCTGACGAAAAAGTTATTTGATTTGCATCAACAGATTTTGATTGAAAAATCAATTTTTCTACTAATAGTAAATTAATAAAATATAATCTTTTCTCAAATCAAAAATATTTATTGAATTTCATTATAGTTTTGCTGATGTGACTGTATTCTCTAAAGTATTATAAAAAAGCATATTTTTCTAATAACCAATATATTGTTGTGAGGAATTATTATTCTTGTGCTTTCAACCATAAAAATAAATATTCATGAAATATTATAAGAAACAATAGATTTTTGTAAAACTTACAATTTATTGTTCTGATTTATTAGGGCAATCATTTATCTAGAAATTAATTAAATTGTAATGATTAGATACAATTAATATATGGACATTTTAATGTGTTTCTTATTATATAATATTTTTGTAAAAAATATGATTTAATTTAAAGTTGTTTTCCACTTCTTGGTTTTATATGATATTTTTTGAGGCAATTTTTAAAATACCTTCAAAAAATGTGTGTGAAGAATTTCAATTTACTAGATTTCGATATTTATAGACATTCGTATATATATTGATGAAGAAATGATGTAAATTTTAAAGAAGTGATCTCGTTTAAAAATTGTATGAAAATATAAAAATTTCATTTTTATTTCTAAATCATCATTAAATATTCTTGTAAATATAAAATTATATTTTATAAGTTTATGAGCAAAATATGTATTTATAGAAATTGTTTTAAACACATTTTGGTTCATTTTTAATATAGAAATATAAACTGCAATAAATATTTATAAATTCTGTTAAGCTGATAAAACAATAAAATACAATAATCGAGGAAATTTTATGTAAAAAATTTAGATAAACATATAAATACATTCAACGTAAAACTTTACATTTTAGTTTAAAGTAAAGTGTGTGCGAAGATTGTGTTTAAATCAGAAAATTTTCTAATAAAATCAATCATAATATTAAGCGACTCAAAAATTTCTTGTGGCGGTCTTTTAAACTCATTTTATACTTATTATTTTTGTTCTGAAAAGTGAAATTAAATGTAACTTATTTGATTACACTTCTCAGAACAATACTTACAGGTAATTATTGTTATCTCTAAGCACTTATTTGAAGCACAATATAAAAAATTGTTAAATAATTTATAAATATGATGATAAATCATCTGAAATACGTCTTTTATATATTTTAGACATAGTTATATTATTTGAAATACAGAAGTATATTAATAGCAATAAAATACACCTGTTGTGTTTATGCTTGTATAGTTCATGTTAAGTGTTAAAAAAATATATTGATATTTTAGTAATTTGTTGTTACAAACAGTACATTATTTTATATCACAACAATAAAAATAATTCGTTTCAAATCTAAATGCAGTTCTTTTAGGAGGTACATAAGAAACCTATAGATAGCGTGAAAGAGACTCGTAAAAACATAATGGTTTTTCGAGGATATTGTTTTAATGATTTTTTGTCTTTTCGTAGATCTATTTTATGTCTTTTCGTGGATTAGAATCGGAAAGTAGGAAACCCAGATATCATTAACAATGTACTCGAACGTTGAACAAACAGAAACGAGCCCCTCCCAATTTGATGTTATAGCTGAAATCATTGTACTGACTTTAAACTCTGAAGGTGGCAACTCTAAATCTTCGGCTTAATAAATTCCATAGGGTGCGTTTGGAAGCTTTTCTATGTTTCCTATTTTAAGTTACGGGGATACAGTTTTACTATTTATGAAGTCTTCCCAAAAAATAATAAACTTTGGTTTTTAAAAATTGAAACACCATGAAAGAATAGCAGAGTTCACTTGAAATTTTCATTAAATGCAAAGTGCAGTGTGTTACACAAATGATTAAAATACATGTTAATTTTAATTCCATTTGAACTGTGCGTGTGTGTGCTACTGAAGTCCATAAATAGAGAAATATAAGGAGACATTGAAAATTGTGTATGGTTTTTTAGTAATGGTAAAAGTTGGCTGAGATGTAACAATGCCTCTTCAACAAAAGAAGGCTGCATTTCAACAACTTACGAAGTTTGAATAGAGAAATATCATTGAACTTCATGAAGACAGGCTATTTCATTATGCAATAATATCTCGTATGCAGTAGATAGCACAGTAATGTGATTTTGGAGAAGTGATGGACTAACAAGAACCTGAACTAAAATCCTAAGATCTTGAGCTGGATTAGCGCGATTCTCAATTTTCATGCCAAGCAATCAAATAAAAACAAATTACTAATCAAATGCTTTAAGGGTTACTAGCACACAAAATAACCGGCATTAATTCTATAGAAAATTCATGAGACGTAATCGAGAGCTCACTGCGGGCATGAAAAGCATGGTAATTCTTTCGCAATTAAGATCATCGATAGGGATAGCATGGATAAGTCTTTCTGCGGGAGACTGCAATGATTTGCTGAGTCCATTCTAGGAAAAACTGCTGTACTTGATTGGGCAAAAGATGATCCAATATAATATTAAAAAGTATTTCACGACTTTTTTTTCGCTTATGTATGCTTATAAATGTATAAGTATATATAAATACTGCAAGATAGATGGAGATTGTTGGATAAATATTTGTTGAAAGTTAGAAATATTTTATCTAAGGATTAAAATGATATTTTAGAATAAATAGATTTATGAAATGTGTGTGTGAATTTTATACAAAAATTATCTCCTTAAATATATCCAAACATGAAAATTTAAATCACCAAGAGCCATTAGATATAATAAACTGTGTATGTATCGCAACGTATTTCTATTTATAATATTTAATGATATCACATACGCACACACATTTATGTAGATACGTATTTTCTCTTAAAAACACAAATGAAATGCACCATTAATTTTAAATTTCCAACTAATAATTGTTAAACTTTTTATGTTTGAATGTCTAATTATGATTTCCTAGAATTTTCTAGTTTTAATGGTTCTTCACTGTTAAGTATTAAACTTTCGGTTTATTTTTTAATCACTGTTACGCTGAAATTAACATTTTCAGAGTAACTGTGATTAAAAAAATGAAATCTGCATATTCTTAATAAATATCCTTTTAAATCTGAAAACCAAACATCATAGCATGCAAATATGATGGCAGGAATTACTACGCAATTCAAAAATTCTAAGGGATATTCATTTTAAAAGACGAAATTATTTGACTAGTGATAAAGCACATTTTAGTTTAAAAATGTACTTCCTAATACAAATGTGCATAGTCATTATTCAGATCATTTACAAAAAAATGTTGATATATGCAGACTTCATTTCTGAATTTTTTTTAGAGTAAAAGTCATTCCATATTCTTTATCTACTAGTCTAAATCAAGCAAGTAAAATAAGTTTCCTCTTCATAGACTCAACACCTTTCAGAAGTAAAGGAAATTTTACGGCTATTAAATCTCAATGAAAGTAAGTTTATTGCCTAAAATTAATTATATTCAGATTCAATTTCAAATAAAATTTATAAAAAAATTTGGCCTTTTGTTGCACGTCAAATGAATTTATTATTTTATTGATTGATTGATTAAAATTTAAATTATATAAAATAATTCTCTATCATTATAGTAATACTTAGACTTTTTTAGTTATAAATAATTATTTAAGTAAAATAAAATTTCTTTCAAAAAGAAATATATAAGTTTAGTAATAGATTTTAAATGTTAAACATAAAAAATCTTCGTTTACAATTTGAAAAATATATCTTTCATCAGATTTATGTTCAAAAGTCATATTTGCTTACTTTTGAAAATCATATTTTTCATATTTTCCTTAAAATAAAACTAAATGTGTTGTGAATATTTTTCTTATATTATTAAAATACTTTTAAATATTTATTATATGTTTTTAAAAATGTTTACCCATAATAATTTTCTCCAACTGATCTCCACTTTTAAAACAAAATACGAATAATTAAGTTATATTGCTTAAAATAAGTTGGGTTAAAAGTAAATATTTTAGTTTTTACTTATATATGCATTATTATCATATTACTCTAAGTTATTCCTTATTTATTTCAATAAAATAACTTAAAATATCAACTTAGTAGAAATAATATAATTTCAAATAATTTATAAAATGTATTCTTAAAACACAACAAATAAAACATATGTAAAACGAAATTGCTATTATTTTACTTTTAGGCCTTTCAAATTGTTATAGATAAGATTCATTTTCAACTATTTTTAAATATTAGATATTTAAACTACTCTTTTTAAGTTTTGTAAAAATATTCCTAGTAGCTATGTTGAAAAGTATTAAAAGAATAAATTTAAAGATTAAAATTTATCAATTTCGATCCTATAATATTCAAGGTAGTAGTTTTGTAAAAAACAATAAAATAGCAATAGCACATTTACAAATGTCGATGTATGCATGTGATAACCTTAAAATTAACAAATTAATAAAAAATAAATAAGTCAAAAATTTCATAAGTTGAACTAAATATTTCTACGGTATTGATTAAGTTTAAATTTATCAAAAAGTACTTAAAATTAAATCTTAATAATAATACTAAAATAAAAAAGGTAGGTTTAAAGGCATTTTTTTATCACCGTAAATATAAAACTCTTCTTTCAAAATTGGTTAGTAAAAATTAATTTAAATACCTTTCCCTTTATTCTATTGAAGAAAAATAAGAGCATAAGAAACATTTTTCCATGGTATTAATTTTAAAACTTTGAAAGTATTTGAAAACATATATTTACTTCAAAGTTTTGATGTCATTGAAAACTTTACATTTTTTTTTATTTCATGAATATTAATTTTTTCTGTACCTAATTTAACTGAGAAAAAGCATTCATTAAGCAGGAAAATATTCTATCAATCGTGTGTTGTAATTAAATGTAATGATAAAATTTATAATATTAAGAACTCTATTTAAGACTAATTATTAAATATCTATAAAGTTTCAATTGACTAAAAGTCAAACAAATTTTCCTAAAAGATCATTGAATTCAAACGGAGTATATTTGCTTCGATTGTTTGATAAACTAAAGGATTCCTTCAGAAATATCAAGTATGACTATTTATAAATATGATAATATATTTCTGCCCATTACATGAGAAAGAAATGCATACCAAAAAAAAAATGGTGCATAAAAATGTATACTCGTTGAAGTAGTATAAGTAAATGAAGGTTGGCTAGGCATCGAGGCAAACAAAGATTGAATGGCATGTATTTATACAACAGCTGCTCGTGCAACTACAACACTATATCACTATTCATCAAATGCAGTCACTTATCAAGCACCAACCACATTTTTTCTGACGGTAAAAAATCAGGATAACATGTTGCCTAGGATAACAACTAAACAATTTTTGTCAGAAGAAAGATTATACAATACTCTAAACTTGTAGACATGAATATCATTTTGCTGTTGTTTCAGGAACATTTAAAACCATTTCACAATGTTCACTTATTATAATAATGTAAAATAATATATCAAATTAATAAAAATAAAATACAATTCACAGTAGTATAAATGAGTTTAGCTTTGTGCTGTGCTTTATATTTTTATGCAATTTTAAGAAATTTATGTAAACGTATTCCAATACAATCTAACCATAAATCTGGTGTGTGACCTATTTTCTAAATCAAACAATTGCATAATGATATTGAAATTCAGGCTATTTATTTCAATGTTATATAAGTATATGTGCATTTATTTGTTTATTTATCTATTTTTTTTATTTTGCATACAAATAAACAAAATCAACTCAAAGTCTTTGTTGATATTCAAGGAAAAAGAGGAATAAGATAAATAAACTATCAAGTTCTCTTAAAACAACGATCAAACATGCAAAATACTACAAATTCGATTTCCATATCGTGTTAGAGCAATAATTCGTTTCCCGCTACTTGATTATTTTTGGCACATATGGACTCATTAATCCAGAAGATACAATCAAGACAAAATGATAATAAAATTCAATACAGTTTGGACCATAACTTATTTTTCTCATAAGCAAATGCTTACAGATGAAAAGTGAAATATAACATTAATTAATGTTTTATAAATAATGACTTATAAACTACCGAAAGGAATAATTTGAAATCTGCCAGTTGTTTTACAATTACTTTCCGCAAGAGATTTAATACAAGTTAGATTTACCTATATTTGTAACACTAAAACTACTTTTTAAACAAAAAGCAAAACAAGAAAATAAATTTTAAACAAAAAACATAAATTTGTTCAAATTCTTAATTACTAATATTAAAGCAACGAATGAAAAGCTGATCTCAAAATTTTCAAGGAAATATGACACAAATTTACATAAATTAATTTTAAGGAATTAAAAAAGTTTTAACCTTTTGTGCTTATATACTACGTAAAAAATAATATTGAAATTATTCCATTTCTTTATAGATGCTTTCAAGTAAGTGGATTATAACCTTATGTTTGATATGCAGCTTCATCGCTTTAGCAGCTTGTGAATCTACAGAAGTAACGAAAGCACCTCCTAAAAAACTGTCAGTGACACAGTCTATAAAGATTGTGATAAATAATTTTTTCACCATCTGCACTGATACTTATCATTTGTTCTTGGATATGATGAAATTATGGAAGGATTTCTTTGCCAAATGAATTCATGTATAAAATAAATGAAATGACATTTCATAAAAACATGGTAAATTAAAAGTTATTTGTTGGGCTTAAGTATTTTACTTTCATTATGAACGGTATTTTCATATAAATTCAACAAAATTTACAAATATGTCGCTTATACATTTTAAGCAAATATGATAAGTATATATATGATAAGCAAATATGTATTCATTTGCAATTTACGACCCAATAAATCTCATTTACAAAATTAACATATAACCTTCGTTAATCATTTTTAGGAAAAAAACGTATATAATACAGTAAATATATACACATAATATATTTAATACATATTAATATTTATTGGACTTATCAAAAATGGATTCGTATTTATGGCTATTGACTGAAATTCAAATTTAATAAAGACGTTAGCATCCGGGATAAATTCCATTAATTCCTCGCGCAAGTCGATACACTATGTAATTTACTTGTAATTTCCATGATTAAAGTCAAATATTTCAGGCTAATAGTGAAATCCCTATGTATAAATTAACTAATTTTAAATTAGTCAGTCCCATTATAAAAGTATTTTATATTATCTGACTAAAAATTAAATGCCATTAAAAAAGTCATAGTTTTGTGACTAAACACTTTTCCAAATTATAAATTATTATGAAAACATAATTTATGATATTTAACAAAATCAGGCAAGATTATAATTAACTATAAGTACCCAGATCCCTTAAAAATAATATGCATAGTTATTTTACTAAAAGAATATATTAATAAAAACCGGTTAAAACGTCTTAGTAATGTGATTATAATTTTTAAAAAATGAGATTTCAAAATACTAATATAAAATCGTTATTTATACTCTTTTATATTTTTTATTTGTATTAGTACGTTATACTAGTATTACAATGAACTAATTTTAGTTATATTTCTATCCAATTTTTGTAAAATTAAATTATATTTTACAAAAAACTTAGCAGAAACGGAAACCCTCAGGAGAGAGAATAAACATTAAAGTTAACATAAAAATAGCAGTAAATATTTGACTTCAATCATGGCTATAACTTCCAGTTGGTAACATGAACTTGGCTTTCAGGGAAAATTTGTGATTTGAAAAAATAGCGATATATGTAATGCTTCAAATTCTGTTCGAAACACTTTTTTTGCATAAAATGAATTAATATGTATATATCAACTAAAAGAAAATCAACTAAGTTGAGGTATGCTTCCTAACTGTCTTTAAATACGAAATTATTAAATATTGAGAGAGAAGTTTCTACTCCTCTAAGCATTCCTCCAAGTATTTCCTATAACCGACCCAATTTAAAGAAAATGTAAAAACTTTTATTGCAAGCAGCATAACAAATATATACATTAAAAGAAAAAAAAAACTTGAAAAAGTTAATTTAAATTAAAATTAATATTTTTAAAAAGAAACATATATGGCAGTAATATAATAGAAAGGGTAATCTGATGGCGTACATATTATTTCTCTATTCTCAGCAGTGACGCTTAGCTGAATTTTAAAAGGATGAAAGAATCAAACACGTCATCTCTTGAAGCTAGCAAGCTAAAAATTGTTGCATCGTAGGATAGTTAATTTTAAAATTAATTTAAATAAGCGTTAATTACTAACGTTTAAATAAAAATTTATAAATGAAACAATGTCTTTACTATATCATCTATTATACTTTGTAATGATGTTCGTTTCAGACTAGTTATAGCTAGCATTTTTGTCAATATAACACTAACATCCTGACAAGAGTTTGATTCATTCCGAGCAGATATTCTCAATTTAAAATCTTGAACAAAAATTAGGTGGTCAAATGGTGGATTCTTTAAAACTGAAATTATTATTAATAAAATTTTCACTTTAATTTCAAAGATCTTAAAATTGGTCATATATATATCATTTTTTTAAATTTATCAAATCCAATTTAAAGAAAATCAAGTGAATTTAAAAGGCATAGATTTTGGCAAATTATGTGCCTTTGATTGCCAATTGATTTTTTTTTTTTTAAATCTTAAAGTAGGCTATGTTAATCGTATTGTGTAACCACACAATAAGATTAGCATAACCTATTTTACCACCCTACAACACTTTTTTATACAAAATTAATTCGGCCAGGAATCATTATTTCAAGTAGACTTTTTAACCTCTTGAAACATAAACAGTCAAGATTAGAATATTAATTATTTAGGCACAAACTGGACACGAGATGCGCTTGATTGTTTGTTACCATAAATAGTACTCGTATTTCAACACACCATTAAGAAGTATTCTTATATTAAATCCAGACCATATTCATGTTCTCTCGTTTTTTGATAAGTTAATATTACGAGATCGTTTATTAATTACTAAAGATTTTTTTAAAAATATTCTTAGGCGTTTAGGTTTAATAAAATATATTTAGATATATTTTTCCAAAATGCAGAAAAAACATTAACTTTTGTATTTTACGAGAAATGAATAAAAAACAAAGCATTAAAATAAAACAAATATTAATATAAAAGAAATATATTAAATTATTTAAATGTGTATTCACATTGATAAATATTTATAATTTATAAAAATGTTATCTAAAATAAATAAATCGAAATGAGCAATTTTTAATTTTTAAAAAAATGTTTCAAAGTGTTTCTTAGCACTCTTTGTATACACGATGTTCCTTAATATATATAACATTTTAGTAAGGTACATAAATCATTAAATTTTAACTGTCATTAATTTTATCACTTAATTTTTTTTTTTTTTTTTTGAACTGACTCTTTACATTAGTTTCCAATTTTCCTAGCAATCAAGAAAGATATTTTTCTCAAATCTAAAACGATTTCTTTAAAATAATTCCAAAATGTCATTCTTTTTTCCTCTCCATGATTAATTTTCCTTAATCAATCTTACTTTGTTATCTTCCGTTAAAGAATTAAGCACACCAAGTAATTATACACTGGTGTGCAAAACTTAAGAAAAAGGTAAGTTTTTTTTTGCCATAACTCAGCGAGAAATTATCTGAGGGATATGAAATTCAGACATGAGACACATCATTTTGTACTTAAAGCATATAGAAATCATATTTGCACAAAAATGAATACAATACGTACAGTATGGAATTAAATAAAAATAGGCTTTCATATATAGCAGTCATCCACTGCAGTTGATTTCCTGGGGCGGCCAGTACCAACCTTTCGAACAGCTGTACCTGTGGTTCTGAAGGCTTTCTAAGTCCGTGAAAGTCACTTTTGTTGATTCCGAATTCTTCAGCTATACTGGTCACACTACGCCCCTCCTCCAGTTCCAATCACTCTTCCACGTGTGAAGTCGTCCAGGTGATTTCTTCTAGCCATATTTCACGGACACACTCACTTGAACTTGAAACGAAAGTCTTTAATTGCTCCTCCGTCCTTCCTTTTATTGTAGACTTGAACTGCGCGCCCCGAGGGCACGCATTTTGCATACCCTCACGTCACCTCTGACGTTTTGCCACGTATATTTGCATGCGCATGACTTTTCTATCGAATTACGTGTTCATTGCACTGATCGCAAGAACTCCTTTTACTCAATTTCATGGCTCTCTGCTTAAAATTTACATTGTTGCTTAAGTTTTGCACACTAGTGTAAATGAACATGATCAGGTATACCGATCAATATTTTCCAAACTAGATGACATCGAATACAAAATAAAGTAAGAACCAATAACAGAAGAGAAAACCTGATTTCCCGATATCATAATATTCTGAATGAAACAAAGTATTATAAACTGCAGAAACAACTATTTTGTTGAAAAATCGATACCAGACAATAAGAGATATCTGGAAGCAATTTAATTGCTAGCAAATTTGTGATATTTATCAGATGACATTATAATCATAACATCTGGATCTGGATCTTGACAGATAATAGAATCTCAATCCAACACTAGGCTAATTGTCATAGAGTGAGGGATAGTGTGAGAGTTAATAAACTCAAAACCTTTCCCTGTCCCATCAGATCCACCTTCAATGGATTCCTTCTCAAAGTGTCAGCTATCTTATTACCCTCGGTGATGAGATAGCTGTCACCTTGGCCAAAGCGGGTGCTGATGATGCCATTGAGTCCGCTGCATATATTATCAACTGGAAGATTTCTTTAAGAGCTAAGAATTAATTTAAAACCATATGGTTCGACCCTCCAGTTTATCACTGGTATAGAAGCAGTCGTCCAGAGGATTCTTTGGCTCTTGTATGCAGTAGACAGTATCAAACCGAGCTTATTCGCTTTCTCAGTGAACACTTTAAGACTATGAAGCTCTCTGGGATATCTAAGCAATTTGAAAACTGCACCAAGTGTTTTTCGGGGGAGACTTCTCCTGAACATATTCTTGTTTGTCTGAGCCTCTCTAGAAAGGACTTTACTGACAATTCACTATTAGTTTTGGACTTCTTCAGAGAATAGTTTCATAAACCTGATTTAGCTCCGCTAATCTCGGGGATGTGCAACAACATACTTTATTATTATGTAAAGGTAATTTTTTTTTTTTTTTTTTTTTGCTGGAGCAACAACTCTACAAATTTAGCAATAATTTTCAGTGTTATGTATTTATATTCATCACACACAGTACTCAAAATCATTGGGTTTCGATTTCTTAAAGAACTTTGAAGATAAATTATAATATTAGAGAGGGGAAAAATAAATCTCTAATTATATTTTTTCAGTGGATCAATAATTTATAAAGAAAATATTTATCAAACAATTCCACACTTATGCTTGTTGAAAAGGCGTTTCGCAGAAAAAATCATATTGCTATTTTTGTTTGGTCCATTCAGGTGTGAGCATAACAATGTCAAAACTGAAAGTTGACAAAGCAAAATTAGTTTCATCTTAGTTTTACATAAATACAGGTGAGAATGTATGCCAGACGGCTGAAATTGTGGATCCGTCACGTTACTGTTAACAGCCAATTACATACAATTTTGATTTTGTGGATTCCGTTGAAGTATTTTTCCTGTTAAAGATGCACTGTTTTCAAAAATGTCCATAAAATCACAGATCGAAGTTGGCAGGGATGTTATCAGTCGAGTATCACGGAGAAAAGCTAAAAATCTACCCTAAAAGTTTTAAACCATTTGCAAAAAGCGCCTCACACACATGTTACATAAAGCCTGAGAGTCCATGTAAAATAAATGGCTCTCTTTTTCCTCAATCTAATATAAATAAAATGTAAAGTAACACTATAACACTTAATATTATTAAAATCAATATTAATTTAAATTTATGTAAACTTGAATGTTTATATTATTTCAAGATATGAAAATTTGTAAAGTAATAGGCACATCAATTTATTTTTATTTAAATATTTGTTTTAATTCATAAAACTTGATATATTTGGAAATTTTTCTCAATCTAATATAAATAAAATGTAATGCAACACTATAACACTTAATATTGTTAAAATCAATATTAATTTTAATATAGGTAAACTTGAATGTTTATGTTATTTCAAGATATGAATATTTGTAGGGTAATAGGCACATAAATTTATTATTATTTAAATATTTTTTTAATTCATAAAACTTCGAAATATTTGGAAAAATCCTAACACATTCCTTCATAAAAAAGATAAATATTTTGATTTTATATATTTGTGTGATGCTCACATTTATTGTTACTCATCAACACAAGTAACAAAAAGAAAGGTATATTAATGTAAAATAAATTTTATCATTTTTAATTTTTTGTTTTTCCACATATGTATGTGTATATATGTAAAAAGCAATTAAGAAATAAAATACCTTCTGGAAATTACTGAAAATAAATATTTATTACTTTATTCTATATCATAGATATAACACATTGTATATATATAGATATTCTTTATCTAATATTAATATAACTTAATATTAGTATTTAAAAATATATATAATAATAATAGTTTTTGGAAAAATTTGGCACAATATAACATGAATGTATAATATCAGTAATTAGTAAACTTTATAAATTCTAAAAAAGTTTCCATTAAATTATGTCAATTTCACACAGTGCTATTATTGTAATACATCTGTTTGATGAATGTAATAAAACACTTCAATATATATAACAAATGATAATATAACAAAAATGTATTCAAACTCTCAGATATTACACTTTACAAATTCTGAAAAATGATTTGAAATAGTAATATAATTAGCATAAAAAACATTTTTAAAAAATGCAATCTAATAATCTTAAATGTAAAATAAGAAATATTTTCAAAAATACGAAATTTGATATTCCAAAAGTCTGATTAAATACATAATAAATATTATTCTCTCCACTTAATGGACATATAAGATAGACCACTGCTACTTCTTAATGATCTATTTATATAATGCAAACTTACTATTTAAATAATCATGTTGAAGGAAATCAATTTAAAGCATGCAAGTAAAATCAAAAATTATTTTTAGGAATGTAAAATTATTTAAAATTGATTTTCATTTATAAGATAGATGAAATAATTTATAGAAAATTTTTTATTTTTAAAATATGCTATAATAAAAATAATAAATTTTTTTACAAATATAAAATTAATTTATCAATTAATATGTTCAAAATTTTTTTGAATATTTTAAATTAAATAAACGAAAAATAAATTTGCATAAAAAGATTATAATAAAAAATATCAATAAGGCAAATAAACTTCATCTAAAAATGTAACAATAAATCAATGAACAACTATAAAAGCCCAACAGTAAACCAATCATGAGAAATAACAAGAGAACATATGGATTATTTTTCAGACAAAAGCAATGTAATAGTAATTTAAATACACTTAACTCTTTTGATTCAAAAGATTTAATCTGCATGATGCAAAGAACATAAATTGCAGTCATAACAACACACTTCTCCTATTCTTTTGTCAGATACTATTGTCTATATTGCATAAAAAAGATAGAAATATATTTAATAAATTGCTACATTATATGTGGTCAATATAATTTTATAATAATAATTAATAAACTATCATATACAAAAATTCATGAAAAGAAAATTAATAAAATATTTTTAAATTTTAATACCAATTTAAACATTTATTGAAATAAAAAACTAAGCTCTGTGGCACAACAGTCCAGGAAGAAGTCAAGCCCTGCAATGCACATATCTGTTTTCTTGACCGAGGACTCTGGATTGTGAAGCATATGTCTTGGTTAGGGTAGTCAGCCTAATAAAGCCTTAGTGCTTAAATCCCAAGCATGCTTGAAACTCATTTTTACTGACTAAGTGAAAGGAAAAAAGACAAGCAATCATTTATTTACTTTGTATAATTAGGACTCTATTCTTGAAATATATGAAGAAGAAATTTATTTTAATTAATTAAAAACATTGGTTTGCTTTGGTTAGTTTGATCCTCAATGACCACTTTTTCCAGACGAGGGCTAACTACACAAGACCTACAATTTAACGTGAATTCTGAATGACAACAAATAATCACACCCAAGGTAGGATTGTAACTCATGAATTGTATTGAACAAAAAGCAAGACTACTAACCATTCAGCTACCAATTCAACCAGAACACATAGCATGCCTCATAATATATATAAGGGAAATAAATACATTCTCTTAAATTAATTATTTCTCGATTTTGATATTATACACTTTGAAACAATGCACACATATACAAAACTCATAATAAAATCAAATTTTAAATTATGAGCAATAACTTTCAATGTTACTATATTTATGGTCACTTAAAATTCAGACTAAGATGTTTATATCAAATAAAGAGTATGGATGTATTTTTAATAAATGGTTTATGTTCATTTAGAGTTAAAATAATGGATGTTTCCAGCCTATTCAATACACAAATCACAAGAAATGAGTTTTCAAAAAATAAAACACAATTTTCTGATTGTAAATGCTTTCATTAGATGTAAAGACTCTTATCATAATCTTTTAGCCTTGGTATCTTCCACAAAGTCTTTAAATTAAATTTATATTAATTTTTATTACAAGTGATAAATAAATGGAAATTCTTCACATAATTTCATTGTTTCTTTTGCTATGCAAAACTATTAGTTCAAATTAAAATTCTGATCTGTGCAATCTACTATGCTTTATGTACATAAATAAACTAGATATAATGAAATGATTATCAAAAACATAAAGAATTATCAAATTCAAATAGAAAATAAATTACAAAAATAGCTTTCTTTGTAATAGGTTTGAAATACGCATTTACTTAAAAAAAGTAATATAGTATTAAAAAAAATAAATCTTTACATTTTAGATTCCTTACAAGTCAAAATATTTGTAAGCAATTAATTTTTTTCCAAATTTCTGCTGGTATAATATACTTAATATAAAATTTTTTTAAGTGAAATTGCAAATTTTGGCAACATATTTTTACAAAATTACATGTTAATTCAAATTCATTCTATTCTTCATCGCATA
Source organism: Latrodectus geometricus (assembly GCA_026290005.1). Lineage (NCBI taxonomy): Eukaryota > Metazoa > Arthropoda > Arachnida > Araneae > Theridiidae > Latrodectus > Latrodectus geometricus. The sequence goes on from JAPDSC010162983.1 coordinate 22,390, forward strand.
ATAATGCTTTAAAGAATAAATATTATATTTAAATATACACAGTGGATTACAGTAGATGGAGTTGGATCAAAATAAAATCCCAATGAAATAGCAGAATAGAATGTTAGAATTGGAAGAGTAGTACATCCTTGGATTTTAGCATGATTTTTTTACAATGTAGCATTTTCACACTGGAATAATTGTACAAGGTTTAATTTTTCCATATAACTTTGGAAATATTTTAATGATTGATAGTGAAATACTTTCTTGAACTTGATTAGTTTATATTATATATGGAATTTGTTATTTACATTATGCATGGAATTTGAGATTAATTTTAAATATAACTCAGTCATATTAGGGAAAAAATTTCAACACAATACTCATTTCAATATAATTAAAATTCATAAAATTGAAATCTGTGAAATAAGGCTTATTTTTTTCCACTCTTCAATTTTTTTATTATAATGAGTGATAGTGCTTGATTAACATACCAATAATATTCAACAGAGTAGTTGATGGTTTATTGCTAGTCTCAAAGATATTCATTACAACCACAACATAAATGTATGTATTTTAAAATTAATTTTACTAATTATCAATGAGCAAAATAGGAACAATAGGCTCTAATAGATTTGTAGGCCACTTCAATACTCAAATAAAAAAAATAAAAAATAAAAAAAAGTTACTAAAAGCTATGAAAAATGCAATTCTTTGGAGCAAAGTAAGAGCTTTGAGTAACTGCAGTATTTAAAGTTTTTATCCGCAAATAGAACTTGCATAAGTTAGTGTGATTACATAAACTTAAAAAAAACTGTGTAAGTCAACTATTTTGGATTATAAATTATCACAATCATTTCAAAGCTTGTGTATTGGCTATTTTAAGGAAATGAAGACATTTCTTGAAAATAACTTCAGATCATGCCTTTTCTGTAAAAATTGTAAACAGCTAAGAGGATATTTCCATTCTGTAGAAACATCACTCACTACAATTTAAGACTTGTAGATCATTAAGAACAGTAAAACTATTAATAGATAGGTACAAAATTGTATTTTCAAATGCAAAAATTTAATTTTAACTGTAAGATCTAAATATAGTAAAATGTTACAAAGTTTATTACATTGGTGATGTATTTCTAGAGTTTACTATAGCTATTAAATAATCAACTTCATAGTAGCTAAGGAAATTAAAATATAAAAATTTACAGTATAGCTATAGCTACTCCATTTACCAAAGTAATATAGAGTAGCTATAGTTATTAAATAATCAACTTCATAGTAGCTATGGAATAGTCTTAACAGATAAACTCGTAAGAAATTTGAATGTCATATATCTACAAAAGTTTTTTTCTTTCTCTACTACAATTGTTTATATTTAAATATTATCTCGTGCAATCACATTGGAATATGTATGTAAAAATAAAAACAAAAATATCTCCCACTGTTCAACAGTGGCTGAAATTTAAATTGGGGTCTTACGTTCTGAAGAGTGTTGGACTATATGAAAATGAGAGCAAACATAGCAAAATTAGTAATTGTATATCAAAGCCAATAATTCATATTTGAAACATTGAATTCAAAAACTAAAAAATGCAAGAATTTAGTTTAAAATAAGCTTATTTTTAATTTGATTTAATTATTAAAAATATAATAAATTTTAATTAAAGAATGGTCACTTTATTAGTATTTATAATTTTTATTATCAATTTAAGAAGATAGTTTGTAAAGTCATACTTGGCAATAACAATGTCATTTAAGCATATGTAAATACAAAAGAGTACAGTTATTATGTTTTAATACAAATATAAAATTGCAATAATGCTTTTAAAAGCTATTTTTAAAAATTATATTATTATAAAGTATATTTATAAAAACTATATTTTTTTTCTTAAACTTTATTCTCTTTCATTATATTATTGCAGTATATATAATGAACATTCATTATTCAGTATATTTGCTGCATATTCACTTTTGTTATGTAGAGCTATTGTTTGTCAATTTACAATCATTATTCTTAAAAACTAACTTAACTCTAATTTATATGCTAAGATGGAGGAAAATATATTGAATAGTATAATTTTTATATAAATGAACTAAATACATTTAAAAGTATACTTAACAGTCAAAGAATAACAATCAGATTGAATAACAAACTAATGTTACAATTATACTTCATCTAATTTCAACAAAATCTATTATTAAGCAAGTGATTATTTTTATTAAATTGTAAAACAATCTAATTATTCCATTTCACTAAATTACTATTTGCAGTATTTCTAAAATAAATATTATAATTCTTAACAAGGTACTCTTCAGTTTCTGATAAAAAATTCCGGTGAAAATGAGCTTTAGGTCCCCTCCTTGGCGCGTTTTCAAAAATACTGATGCCATGGCGAAAATTCTACCGCTATTTCTATGTGAAATTTAATTGGCGACCAATGAAAAGGCTACAACAAACGAGTAATTACTGAGCATGCGCGAGAAAACGCTTCAAATTTGTGAGTTGGCGAAGTAGGGGACCTAAAGCGCAGATTAACCAAAATTCCTATTGCATCAATTTATCTATGTAGAAATAAAATTATGGTGAGAAAAACATTCATCAACATTATAGTTATGGTTTACTAATAAAGCTCATTTTAAATAATATTAAGTTTTCAAAACAAATAAACATTATACAATACGTTTAAAAGTATTTAAAAATCTTTATAAACAAGATATTTAGTTATGTGTGGTAAATATAAAATAATTTCAGAGAACATATTAAAATATGAATAATTATAAATTTACACAGAACATGACAAATTTTAAGTATCAGTAGTATTTTGAAATTGATTAGCAGTTGAATGATCACATTTTTAACATGAAGGTAATTCAACCATGAGCTATGGTTTAAATTGGATTTTAAATCAGTACATTTTTGGTGAAACCCACATAACAAACATACTTCTCATACTGAACATTTCAGAAGAATTAATATATAATTAAAAAACTAGTTTTATATATATATTATAATCCTTTCAATTGGATTTACTTTTTCATTTAATTAATATGCTGTTTATAGTGTAATTTAAGAGATGTTTTATGTGAATATCTTTTATCACACATTTCACACAAGAAATGTTTTTCATTTGTATGGGTAGAGTAGTGACATTCTAGTGTAGACTTGCAAGAAAACCTTTTGTCACATTCTTCACACTTAAAAGGCTTTTCATTCATGTGAACTACTCGATAATGCTTATCACGATTTCGCTTCAAAGCAAAACTTTTACCACAGACTTCACAGTCATATGGTTTTTCATTAGTATGCAGTCGATAATGCTGTCGAAGAGAACCTATGCGTGGAAATCTTTTATGACATATTTCACATTCATGAGGTTTTTCTTTTGTATGGGTTAAATAGTGACTTTTCAGTCCTTGATTACGAGAAAACTTTTTATTGCAAATATTACATTCATAAGCTTTTACATTAGTATGGGTACGATAATGTCTATCACGACTTCTTTGAAAAGGAAACCTTCTTTCACAAATATCACATTGGTAAGGTTTATCATTAGTATGTGTGCGATAATGTCTATCACAATTCTGCTTATTAGCAAATTTTTTTGAACAAAATTTACACTCATAAGCTTTCTCATTGAGTTCTGTATTGGTGGATAATTCATATTGCTGATCACCATTGAAAATATCTCCATTATATTCATTTTCCTTTGGATTTATAGATAAATTATCATCTACTTTCCTAAATATAGGTGGAGAATTCGAAACAGTGGAAGAACTAGTAATAGGATTTGATTTTTCATGTTTACAATCTGCTGAAACTTCTGAACATAAGTTTTTAAAATTACGTAACGGATCACATGAAATTATATCTGGCGAAGGCATATTATAATCATATTTTGGAAATGGAACTCCGTTTGGATGTCCTGAAACGTTAATATCACCTGTTTTATGATCTTTCACAAACAAATTTCTAGTTTCAACTTCAGGTAGCAAAATATCAGCATTCAAAGTTCCATTTACTAAATTCGATTGTTGTTTTTTATCATCAACAGCAATAGAAACTTTTATCATGGCTATCCTAGATTCACGGTAGTTATTAATACACGTAATTTTCAAAGAAGTTATCAGTTGACCTAATAATCAAAAATATTAAATAGTATATTATACCGATAAAAGTTAAAAAAGCAGTAATTTCAAAAATAAACAGTTTTCAAATGATAATTTTAAATAATCATAACGAAAGTATCAATTCCAAAGATATTTCGTTTTCGTACTACATATTTCGAAACAGATAAAATTTTTCAGTTTTGTTTTTTTTCCCCCTCTTATCTGAACTATGAACTGACTAAAAGTCAACATGTTCATGCTTATGTCAACATAAATATTCCAGTTAGTAGCATTAACATTACACATTTTTTATTGGTCGTTTAACTCTCTAGGAAGATAATTTTTTGCGTAACACAAATTAAGGAATTTATAAACTATGGAAAAAGTATTACAATGCTCTAAATTGTGATACCTTTTCTATAATTTATGAAAATATCAGAAGAATTTAATAAATAAATAATTTTTACAAATAGCAGTAATCAAAGGAAAAACTTCTTAAAAATTGCGTACTCAAACTCAACAAGCCAAATAGACACATTTTTCATTCAAATATTTTATTACACTTTTCTGGAGAGCATATATATTTGTCTAAACAAAAGTTAAAATTTAATGAGCAAGCTATCAATAGATTTTTACATATCAAGGCAGTGGTGTAAGAAAGCAGCTACTGTAGATGTGGTGCTCTAAAGGAACAGACCTAAAGGGTTGGCAAAATATGACTAGATTCATTTTAAAGAATTTGCTTTCATAAAATAACGAATCTGATATTTTACATAAATTTTTACATTCCATAATTTTAGCAAAAAGTGACAGAGAATTCAAAATTTTAAATACTAAAATTTTTGATTAAATAAACCACCAGTATTCTTGTTTTTTCTTTTTCACAAATATCTTTGTTTTATATTGTTTTTTACATCATTCTTTACGCCATATTTACATTATTGTTATGGATGATATTTTCAACCATAATAATAATGTAGACTGTGAGGCAATATTTCAAAAACTAGGATGAATAATTATTGTATATTAATCTTTAACAATATCTTATGTCTACTTTGCTTAGTCCCTAAATTTACATTTCTCCTTGGTGTCTTTTGTCAAACCCTTTTAAAATGAATAGTTTTTAACAAAGAAAAAAAAAAAGAATGCTAACTTTCTGAAGTTTGCTACAACATTAAACTTTCTGATCTGTCTATAATTAGAGTGTTCAATCCATATTGTATTGTAGTATAATGAAAAGTGCGCCCGTAATACATTTCATAGTGTTGTCAGCACCAAATATTATAATAATCATGATTTATATGATGATTTTTTTTTCATTTTTTTGTAAAAACGTAATGATTTAGGACTAACAAACCGAAGTATAATTTTTTCAATAAAAAAGATAATTTTTTTTGTCCAGACTAGACTTCTGTGTTATTTAAAATAAAACATAAGCATGAAAACTATTTTTATCTTTGCGTGCTAGATCCATATTATTTTAGAAAACTCTTTAAAAAATTAAATGTTTAAATTATAAACGCAAACTCAAATGAATTTCGATGATTTGAATAATTGTTTCTGTAGCTTATACTTTGATCAACATATACTGTATTATCTAGCATTATTTTGGATCAATAATGAAAATTATTTTACATTACTTAAATGATACTTAATCCTTAAATTTTACTTCTTTCATGAAGTTCAAGTGTTTTCTTATTTATATTCTCTCACTATATTCATAATTGCATAATTTTATTTACAGTAAAATCATGAACAATTTTGTGACAGTAAAATTGAATAGTTTTTAGCATATTGTAATAAACAAAATCTTATCAAAATCAATATTTTCATTACTTTGCCTTACAACGGATGCCGCGAAAAATGATTTTTCGAGTAGTTAATATTGGAATGTTTCTTTTGATTGATATTTAAGACTATCTTCTGAATAGTTTCAACATTTTTGTTCCACAAATGCTTTTTTTTTTTTCTCTTTATTTATTTTAACAAAATTTGTATTAATAATTGCATGTATTGTACTGGTATTATATAAATAATTTTTTTTTCTTTAATTTGTTTATAAATAAGTAAAATCTGAAAAAAATGAAACTAAAATAAAAAAAATACATAAAGATTATACAAAAACTTGTGGAGGAATAAGTTTTGAAAACATTCAGAAAAAACAATGTTTGAAATATTTTACTTAATAGAGGAATAAAATATTTTAAACATTGATTTGCTGGGTGTTACAAAACATATTCTTCCTGGAGTTTATTGTCATTAACTACATAAAATATCGTAACTGTTATTGTACAAAAAGGAATTATTGTTAAGAGAAATGATAATATTACTTTTATTTCCAAATTAAAATTGAATATTTTTAAAATATTATAAATAATTTCAGTTTCTGAATATAAGTTATTGTAATAAGCGAAATATTTGTTTACTGAAATAAATACATCAAATTTAAAACATGATGAAATGCATTGTTAAATTAATATTACATTTCATGATGCATTATGATTCTGTTTGTTTACCCCTCAATGGTAACTTTTTGCATACAGGGCCAATTAAACTCGTACCTGCATTCTGAAGTGGATTCCGAATTGTTATAAATAGTCATACTCGACGTGGGAATCATATATACATACTTTTGAACCGAAGTTCAGAGCTGTAACCAATAGGGTGAAAGCTCGATATAAGGCATTATAAATTAATGCGGCGTTTTCCTACACAATCACACTTTATATATTTTCACTTCATTCTTGAACTAAAAGATATATTAATTTTAGTAATATTTATAATATATCAATTTTTCCGGAAAACATTTTTAACATACCTTATTACTCGTCACTCTAAATTAAGGAATTATTAAAAAAATGTATAGCTATCATCATATAGCAACAGAATATAGATCATTTTTCTATAGAAATCATTTGTAGGAGATTCCACAAGACATGATACCAGTGATAGCCAATTTAAGTGTAATTTCCGCATTAAAAATATTATTTCTTAACATAATTAATATATTCTCGAAAGTTCTCTTTTATTTTAACAGAGGAATCCAGTGGCACAGAAAATTCACGTTAAGATCTGCAAAGTGAAGCATCATTTGACGCGGGGCATACATCGTCACTGGGTTGCTGGAGTTCCATGTGTTAGGGACATGTCCACGCTAATCTGTGAAGTCCTTCCGCTGATGTGGCGTGGATGCGGAGAGAAGGGTCTCAGCACAGGTGTGACTTCATCACCTGAATAATTAATTTAAAGTTTAATTTCTTTATATGAATGAATATGAATTTTTTACTTCCTTTGAAATTTTTCTGAAGCATTTCGGCCCTTTTATTTTTTAAGATGACGTCATAATAAAATTCATAATTTTAAACATATTAATGGTTCAGTTCGACCTAAGTAATTAATATGTAAAAAAAATTATGATGTTGATATGATAAAATCAAGATTTTGGTTTAATTATTCAAAAATTCAAAGAATAAAAATTTTTGAAATATTTTCATACGATGTAACAACATCAGACATGACAAAAGTTTTCTTTAACAAATCATTTTATTCAACAAGTCAAATTTTTAATATTACTTTATCCTTAAACATTAAAATAGGAAACTTTACTTATATTTTATCCCTGATGAGGTAATGAAATCTGCTTTTAAAAAATTTAATTCCTAAAAATGAATAATCATTGAGCAAATTTTTGAGAAATTAGAGATATACATATTGACTTAGAGTGCCAACATAAATTTTTAAAAATAAGCATCCGAATAATTTTTATAAGATATGGACAACCAACAAGGAATTCGTTTTAATCAAATTGAATACATGTGTGCAATGGATTTCCTGCATTTCTGAATAAATTTATTCCATAATTACTGCTAATATTTTCGAATAATATATGTAATAGTTTACTCCTTTTCAAAATCTAAATAATAAAAAATTTGAATAAAAAGATTTTTAAGTTATCAATTATATTGAGAGATTTTTCATAGACATGGGATTAGGTATAGATACCGTGAAAATTTACAATGCGATTACAGTGTTTTAAATTGTGGCAGATAAATCTATGAGTTAAATAAACTATAAATAAATTCTACGATGAAAATTACAATTATTTTTCAAATTTAACATCAATTTGAATTAAGTGCCAAATTTAGCATTAAACTTTCTGTTTAATTTACTCAATGTAATACATTTTATAAAACGAAATGTAATTGCTTAATACTCAACAAATAATTCAAATAAAGCAATGGAATTAAACCGAATTTCTGTATCTTAATTGTTTAATCTCTACAAAATTATTATTATAAGTTTCAGCAATGTAATAATAATATTTCAATTTTAATCTGATTTATTTTCGCATGGTCTCACAAATAGAAATAAAAAGCATGAAAATTTTACTCATGTATGACTTTACACAGGTAAGCATAAACACTTTACATATGACTTAAAATGTTTATTTTTATTCGTTTGGTGATCATCATGAAATGAATGTTTTTTTCATGAATGAGCCAATTGTTTCCGTGAATCATTGGATAGTTTAACGAAATGAATTAACCATTCATTTGTGTAAGTAAAAGGAATGACTCAATATTTTTCTTTGCATATAGTCAAACTGATACAAAATTTCTCACTCTGGGTGAACAGAAAAATATGCTCGAAATACCTGAACGTTTAACTAGAATTTGATTTTCCTTATCAAATATCAAAGGTAGATACACCGATTGCTGTTAGGCATACTGATTTACTTAATTAATTTTGTCCCTAATCATTGGAAACGATTAAGTATTCCTTTGCAATTAAATTTCTGCAAGAATAGTCATTAACAGTAATAATTTATGGTCATACATTATTACATAATTTCCTCTATTTTTTAACTATTGTCTGGAATCAAATCCATAAAAAGGTGATTATTTATATTGAAATTTCTACTCTTAAAACCTTTGAATTTTCTTTGGTTGTTTCTTAGTGCTTAGAATTTGAAATTTTCCTTTATTGTGACATTAGAAGGAAAACATGTCGTGAAAAAAACTGAAGCAGAAAATTAACCCTCAAGAAAATGCTGACTTAGACTCCTAACTTCAAATTATAATGTTTATTTTACAATTTATGATTTTGCACATGTTAATTTGAACAAGTTAAATATTCTGTAATTTGGTATACATCATTTTTATAAGTTTTTCATTTTTTTAGAGAAATCCTTACAAGATAATATTTACATTATATTTAAATATACAGGGTGATCTTTTTTAAAGTGTTAGTATTTGGAGCGCCCTGTACCTCGATCTAATAGCCAAAATGGCACCTCACCAAACTTGGTATTTAGACTAATTAAAACATGGAAAAAAGGATTCCGTGAAAATAATTTTAGTTCCAGAAATCACCACTAGGGGATTTCGTGGCGCTTTATAATGTATAGAATGTGAGGAAAAAAATACTAACCCATACAATCGTACAGATAAATTATTAATGTTTATTTACTACATTAATTTCCCCGGTGAGGAATTAGACCACATTCAATGTGAGCACCGTTCTTAGAAATAACAATATTAAAATATGTAATTTTTTTGGTTCGAAATTCCCGAAGAGCTGCGGATGTATTACATTGAGTCATATAATACAGCTTCACCAGTAAAGCACGTTCCGGTAACGTGAGAGGCATGACCACTGGAGCTCGTTCACTTCAGCTGAGATTATTTGTCGGGGCTGGCTACTACTTGCTCTTATAGCTCTTATTACTGGCGCTGTCTTCGCACATTTGCATTTTTCTTTGATACCCGTGTCTTATGGTAATTCTCATTATTGTAAACTACACAGTAAACTACAAAATATCCTAGAGGTGATTTTTGGAATTAATATTTTTTTTACGGAATCCTTTTATCCATGTTTTGATTAGTCTAAATATCAAGTTTGGTGACATTTCGGCTATTGGATCGCTCTACAGGGCGCTCCAAATATTGTCACTTTAAAGAAGATCACACACACACACACACACACACACACACACACACACACACACACACACACACACACACACACACACACACACACACACACACACACACACACACACACACACACACACACA
>JAPDSC010162983.1:32651-94390 GCA_026290005.1 Latrodectus geometricus
ATATATATATATATATATATATATATATATATATATATGATAATTTACATTTTAAGTTATTAAAAATTTCAATATTTTCTATTTCTTTTACAAAATAAAAATAATAATATAATTAACATATGGTATTAGCGAAAATATGTGGTCGGCATATATGCTATTCGTGCTTTGTAAAAAAAAAAAAAAAAAATTCTGTAAATATTTTTACAAACAATAAACTTTTTTGATTTTCACGTTTTCAAATGTAGAATGTTTATGATTTAAAAACAACATTTAAACTTTTATACATTTTTAGATCCTGACATTACATTATATACATTTTTTTCCATAAATGTAATAAATAAAGTCAGTCTAATTATTTATTGTGATATTTAAATAAACTGAGTAGCAAATCGTTTTTTTAGTATTCAGTATGCATTCTGGCTTTCAGTTAAAGAGCTTGTAAGTTTGACTAACACTTTAAGTATAGATATGTTTAACATACACTTTAAAAGATAGGTTTAATTTTAATAGAATTACAACTATAGAAAACCAAATTCATTCTTTGGAACAAATTTCATTGGTATTAACTTAATTATTGAATTCTGTTTAAATAATGTATATACTTACTTGAAAAATATTAATTTAGAAATTTATTATTATTTCAAATAATAAAACCCAGGAATTAAGCTTAAAAGTTTTTTAGAGTGTTTATAAACTTGTTTTTGTATGGATTTGAGAACGTCAATTTGTTAACATCGTTAGCATTTTAATGAAAGAAGAGTGAATTTTTTCTCATCATAGAAAATATTGTCGAAGTATATGCTGACAGGCTATATTGACATTATTATTTCTTCTGCAATACCTATTTCTTTTGTTCTATTTCTCCTGTTGTAAATTGGAACAGGAAGCTGAGATCAGCAATTTACAAGACATTGAGCAAGATGTGTCGGAAAATACGATGAGTGCTGTAATTTAGTTTTGCTGAGACATTTATATAAAAGAAAGAAAGGAAGTAACGGCAATATTTTCCGACTTTCTGATATATCAGTAAGTATGATTTTTAATGCATCCATAATTTTTCATTTTTTTTAAAGAAATGATTTTCATTAATGCTTCCGAATAAATTGATGTTAGATAACTTACGAATAATTCATCCAATTGCTGAAACTTCGTTTCTCAGAAAATGCTTTTGAATATATTGCTTGCAATTATTACATTGAAATGTTTCAGTAATTAATAATAAAATAATGAACATCCATGTTAATTATCATGCACACAGTAATTTAATCGATAAAGATGTATTTCATCAAACTAACTAATATAATACCCGAATTGTAAAATGAAGCTCAATGTTTCAAAATCCTTATATCTTTCATTTGTTACTTCTTAATAAATATGATAACATGTATTTTAAATGGGCAATATTCTTTACTATAAATTTTAAGTTAACATTTAGTATTATAAATTACCTCTTTCAAAAAACTTAAATTTCTTCAATAATCTAAAATAACTGAAACATAACGTTTTAAAATAATGAATATTTTCAGTCAGTCAGGGCACTATTAAGTAATTCGATCAATTCAAGCTACTAAAAAATTTACTTTAGTTAAAAATGTTTTAGTAATATAAAAATGTCTTATTTAATAAAAATGTCTTAAATAATAAAAATGTCTTATTTAAATCAGTTCAAATACATACATTAAAATAATAAATAATTTATTAGTTAGTAAACATAATACTAATATGATACATCATTGTACTTTAAAGGACCTAAGACTTCGTATCATAAAATAATCTTATTATGATTCATTTACAAATAACTTGTTTAACATTTTAGCTAATAAGAATATGCTTGATTTCTCATGTTTAATCAGTTCAATATTTTACCAAATGTTTATTATCATTGATTTAAATGATAAAGTTTTCATTTATTTTCTGTCATAAAATTTATTTCGTGTCATAAAATTCTCTAATTATAATTTATTTACAAATGACTAGTTCAAAACTTTCAAAATTACTAAGAATATGCTTGATTTCTTAATTTTAATCAGTTCAACTGTTTATAATAAATTTTAATTGATTTCATTGATAAAAGTTTAATCGATTTATTGATTTGTTGTTTTAGCAAATAAATGTGATGTATATGAAATATTTCAACACATTTTTCATTTATTTTCTAGTTTATTTAATTTCATTTCACCTAATTTAAAAATAAGTAAAATTAAGATTTTAAATATAATATCTTTTTGAAAGATTCAAAATTAATGTTTAATGTAAAGAAAATTAAAGGGTACACAACGCCATGGGCAAGAAATTAAAATTTAATATATGAATACAATATATACACTTGAAATAAAATTCTCGATTATTGGATTAATCTTTGAAGTATTATAATAAAAAAATAAGAATATTTGTAGAAAATAGTAAAAACTAATAAAACTGTAGTTTAAATTTAATATTTATAATAAATGAATTCGCCTAGCAAATTAAGCATCCTCCTTATTCTGCAAAATTATTTTCTGATGCATATTCTCTTGTCTGTTTTAGAAATCATAAATTATTTTCAAGTATTTATAAATTAAAATTATTATTTTTGTCATTTTAATGACTTTTAATAAATTATAAATTCCATTATGAGTTTAATTAAATCACCATGAAAAATCAAGAAACATTTATTATGTTTTTTAATTAGTCAGGAGAATGAGTGTCAATAATTTTGCCACTCAAAAATTTTAGTTAAGTCATTCATTTATTTTGAAATTACATTACTTATGACGCATGTGTCAAAATATAATTAATAAATGGTGATAGTTTGAAAAATAATCATGATTGCAGTACGACTGTTTATTTAAGTTACATGGCGCTTATTGAAAATTAAATTAATATAATAACAAAACCTATTATTTAGGATCTATAGGATATTTATAATAATTTCTAAGCATTTATATTTCCTAAATAAATATCAATTAGAATTACAATAATTTGTTGTAATTCATCTGGATTTCAAATTTAAAAAACATCAAATTTAAAGTTATTTCAGATATTTAGAAATGCAATATTTAAGAATAAAACAGTAATTCTTAAATATGTGTTTCTAAATATAATAAACAAGAATTAATATCAAAGAGTATTATATTTATATAACTTTATCATATTACTGTTCAAAATAATAATAATAAAAATAAGTACATAGAAATTTCCCAAATATTATCATCATAATTCATCAAAACATATAAGAAAGAACACATGTCATACAGTATTAAAAATTATTGATAAAATGTAATGAATTTATACTTATAATTAAACTCAAGTATTGTAAGAATATTTCAAAATATTTTAATTCGATAAATATTACTTTCATATAATTATAAATAAGAGTTAGGTTATAGTTTAAATTATATGACACTTTATTCACAAACACTAAATTTTATGTTTAAAAACTATTTTCTTAAATTTCATTTAACATTATTTCAGATATATTAGTTTTAAATAATATTGTTACTCTATATTTCAAATTTCTTTCACATGCCAAATAAATATGATTTTGTACATAAGTAATAAATAAACAGGTAAAAGATCTTTCATTTTTACATGAGTCAAGAATAGTTTGAAGCATTATAACGACATTCTAAATTTACAAAATATTATTAGAGGACAAGTGCAATGTTATATTCAAAATCCTCATTAGATAGAACATTGATTCTTTTGAAACATACTCTCGCATTTAAAAATAATATCGAAAATAAAAGAGCTACAATTTAAAACTGCATTTATTCTATGAGGGTATTGTGATCAACAGCATATCAAAAATATTCAAATTTTCAATTCATTACAATTTCTTTTACCTAGCATGTTTATTTTAAGGGTTATTTTTACTTTAGATTAATTAAAGAATAAAAAACTGGGGAAAAAACCATCAAGTATACTGAAATGTCTTAGTCATCATTCACACACACGCACATTTTTATTTAAATTTAATGTATATCCTCAATTCAAAATTTTAAAAAAACATGAAAAAAACAGCAGATATGAAAATACAGGTATCAAATTTCTTTTAAATACTTAAGAATATACAATATGTTTCTTATTTTGCAAAAATAATTTAGAAGAAATATTTCTGTAATTTTCCATCTGAATTTTTTTTCTTCTAATGAAATAAGAAAAAAATGAATATTGAAATATAATAAATATAGTTCTCTTTTTAAAATTCGATAAAAAGTTTTTTAGGAATGGCATTTTCAATGTACCCACTTCGGCGAGTCTGGTTTAATAAATTCTTAGTTTACATTCGACTTACCACATATTTATTTTATTTACATTTTATTTATTAAGAGAAAATATGTACTTAGATATCGAAGATCCCACCTAGTTATGAACTAAAAACGTTAAATTAATCCAATAAATGCAGAAGCAGAGTACATGTTAGATATTTTTTGGGTACAGAATATCGAAATAAACGTAAAAACGTAAAGGATTTTTAAAATATCACTTTTTCACCGAAATCTCAGTTTAAACATGAAGGAAACATTATAAATAATTTTCATATAATACATTATTACAGATCATTATGAAAATGTATATATTACCGAAAAACAAACTATAAATTAAAGCAATGAAATCAGAAGTAGAACTTACATTGGATATCTTTTGGACATGACTTAAAAACAATATCCTTCAGAATAAAATACTCCTTGCAGACTGAAGTTTCGGTTTAAGCGTAAAGTTCTACAGTTTAAGGCATACAAGTGTATAAATTACAAAATAATTTAATTAATAGCTTTCCAAAAATGATGTTAGCACCATGTAATGAGGTTTTATGTGCAGATTAACAAAGCCTAAATTGAATCATGTGTGTGTATGCGTTAAAAACTCACAATATTTATGAAAATACTTAGTATTGCAATTGGGAATGTTTTCCCTCATCATGCGTTTTTTCTACCTGCATGTTACTTTTTTGTTATTTCATTATTTTAAGTGATTAATTCGAACCCATCTCTCTCTCTCTCAGTGTAGAAAAATATTAATCTCTTAATAAATGATTCAAATAAATAATCACTTAATATTTATACTTTTAAGATAAAATTACGTAGTTAATACTGATTTTTTTTGTTCCTTTCAGCAATGAATTCACCAGGAATAGTTTTTGTCACAATATTCTTTCTTATTGTTGTATCAGATGGCTTTCATGTGATTTACAAGCAAAAGAGAGCTGCTGATGGAGACGCCACACAGCTGCCACCAACTAGCGGAGAAACAGTAAATCCACCAACAAAAGTTACTGAAACAGAGACTTTTTCCACTGTATCCACTTCAACAGAACCATCAAGTGATGAATCAGACTCTGGTGAAGTAGAAATCGAAGTCGTCGTTGTTGAAGAGGAGAGTTACTGGCTCCTGCCTAGATTTTTTCCATGGTTGAAATAAATAAATCAACAAATTTCTGATTTGTATTAAATTCAGAATCCATCATGATATAGAAAATTTGTGATTTTCTTTGTCAAATATATACGGTTTATATACTTGTTAATGTATGTAGAACACAAAAAGTTTATCCCAAAAATATTTTCAAACAAAGAACCTATGTAAATAAAATTGATATCGAAATAAAATTTGAAATAAGCAGAGTGTTTTAAAATTAGACGATTCAAAGTTTATAATATTAATAGTAATAAACTAAACTATACTTTTTTGGATAGCTTTTTATCTTGCATTACATCAAAGAAGATAGATTTTTGTAACAAAGGATTTTTGTTCGCTTTATATTATGTTTTCAAGTATGGAAATTATATCATACGAACTTTACGGTAATTGATTTCAATTCTTGACATAAAAAATATGAAAATTAAATATGATCACTTCATTAGTAATCTTGACAAAACAATGGAACAACTCCTTAAACATTTTACTAATTTAAATCTCCATTTATGTGATTAGTTCTATTCCAGATTATGCAAATTATGTAATATTTTAAAAAAGTTCAACTCATTATACAAGTTCTATAAGACTTTCTATATTTCTCGAGGTCTCCACAGAAAAGAAAGCAGCACGGTCGAATTTTTCTCCATAATCTTTGTAAAGCTTCTTTAGAGAAACCAAAATTATTATAATAACTAATACAATACACTGATGCCTTGTTGCCTTGTTTATATAGGATGAACCTTTATAAACAAGACCTTAGGTCTTGTTTATACCGATACTATGCTTCGTTTATATAGGATCATCCTAATTGTAATTAAAGTGATTGTAGGCCTCAATCAATATCTTGTAAACTGCGAAGAATACAGATATTGATTCAGGCCTACAATCACTTTGCCAGTGGACGCTTACTTTTCAAAAATAACAATCCGTTTCAAAATCCTAAGCTATTACATTCAACTTTTTCTGTTATCTACTATTTTTGGTTTGCCAAATTTCTTGCCTCTTTGTATATATGCAGTAATGATTTTAGTTATTTTGCCTCTAGAAGTACAAAACACTTTGCGATTTTGATCGCCTTTATTCCATTAGTTAGGCTGCTACATTTTATTTAGAAAGTTTCTGAGGTCTGCGATATTAAACTTTCTTAAACGAATTTTAACTACCATGAAATCTCTTATATTAATAAAACAATTGATAGCGTAGATTATATTTTATTGCTTTTTTGTGAATTATTTTAACACCACTTATATTAATAGATGTTACCATTATTTTCCTAATTATTTGTATATACATACATACATATGTATCTCCGCAATACGTATATTAATTTTTGATATACTTATATTTTATTGTTAAAATTATTTTTACAATCACATTATCATGTTATATTAATTTCAAAAACATTTCAGATTCCACCATATATGAAATACATTTGTATTTACTACGCAAATTATACTATTATATTCCTAACTAATAATAATAACTGAATTAAGTTTGATAAGGGAAAGTGACTGATACTAAATTCTTTGTTTATTTTTGGTAAAATGAGAAATAATAACATTGAACTAGAGGACGATTATTTAAAAATGAATGGGATGGATACAAATGGATTAAAAAAATGTATTTATTTAATTAATTTAGCGAATAAAATACTTTTTGAGTGGAATATAATAAGTTTTTACTATCAATCAATATTATTTTCAAACACTGATAAATAAGGCTATAAATATTTTGAAACTTTGCTTTGGTATACTCATATTTTTGAATGAGACAAAAGAATATTCATTATAAAGAATAATGTGAGCCTACATTTTTGTTTTATATTTTGAATTTTTAGACAAATAATTCATAGATGAAAATTCAATTTCATACTTAACACTTAGATTGAGATTCATTAAAATTGTTTTCTTATTGTTTATAATTATGATTTCGTCATCAACAAATATTACTTGCACTGTCAGACAAACTTTTCAAACAAATATTTACGGGATCGTAGACAGTTTTTCGACAGTTCAAAACATGAGAAATTTAGAGTGAAAACTAGTCTATCTGTTCAAACTATGAAGAAAAATAATACTATCCACTAAAATATCATTTTATGTAGATTCATTTAATATAGTTTACAAATGTCTCATTTTTGATATAGTTTTGCTGACTGTCGTAACAACTGTGGTTGATGCTTTATAAGTATAGATTCTTTAAATTATAGAAAAATTTGATCATTACTTCTATCAATTTAGGAATATTATATTCTTTTAAATTTTTTTTATTTTTTGAATAGACTTGAAAAGCAACTATGATCTACTAATATTTGTGAGGATAATTTCTTATTATTATATCTTCTTTCCATAAATATTTTTTTCTTCTAGTATAAAAATAACGTATTGAAAACATAGTTTTTTTTTGTAATCCTAGAAATATACAACTTTTAATTTTTTACAAAATTTATCTTTTTAATAAGAGACATTTCGTATCCAAAAATTATTCCGTTTTAAGACTTTATATTTTAAGATACATGTAAATTTTAATTAAATAGAATAATAGCAAAGCGATTCACTTAAACACCACTAAAGTCTATTTTATTTATCAAAATTTTAAGAAAAGATATTATAAAATGTATAAAAAAATATATTTTGTTATTTTTAATTTTTTCATTCCTCCTTCTTTTTATACTGCTACCTTCATTTTTTATACTTTTCATACCATCATTACACTACTTTTATGTGATAATTTCCATTTCAAACGCCAAGTGCTGAGAACTAAATTTAAGGTAAAATCTTTCAGCTTCAAAAGCCAAGTAAATAACATTAAATCCATGATTTTATAAACGCATTTTTTATTTCTGTTAAAATAGTTCATATTTGAATAGATAGGAAAACAAACTGTCATCTGTTTATTTAACTTGTGTCTTTCAAAGTAAATAACAATTATGAAGATTAACTGTACAATATTGAATTAAAATGAAGAAACATTATAAAAAATTAATTATAAGTATATTATTAAAACTAATTAAAAACTTAATCATAAAATAAATTTAAGTAATTTACAAAGTTGTGAAACATTTATACAAACTTATTGCCATAAACCAAGTTATATGATGTTGAGTCTATTTCTTTTCCAAATAAATAATTATAAACATATGAAATAAAAACAGACATGAATTATGTCATGAATGATCTTAGTTAATGAAGAGGTTATTTTCAAATCATCATTTGTGTTCTATTCAAGTTGAAGATAATGCCATACCGTTGAACTTCAGCTTTCTTCGTATATAAAGCCATGTAATTTCCCTCGTTATTTTATGAACGTTTCTACACTCACCGCTATCAAAATTAAGCTATTCATGAATAAAGTATATCTGTTAGAAATAAAACTTAAAACTTATTGTAAATAAATACCCAAGCTGTCTTGTAAAGAAGATATTTCTATGTGGTAGATATGGTGCGTACATTATTGTTTCATTTATTTATTGTAGACGTTTTCATTTCAACAATTCTCTATCATTTCTCTATTAATCAGATAAAACCACCTTTGAAAATATTTATAAAACCACAAAAAAGCTCAAATTTGACCAGATTGTTATAATTTCAAAAGTTTAAGGTCAGTCACAAAAACACAATGAAATTTTTTGCACAAAACTTATCAAAAATCAAAGCATTAATAAAGGCTTTAAGTTCACGTAAAAATAATGGATTGCTTTTTTCCCGAATTAATATAATCAGTTAAATTAGTAAAAGTTGATATTATTGAGACATTTTAATATTTTACTAAAATAATTTCCAATCAAAATTAGTTTTCTTTTTTCTTATAAAAACTTTTTTTATAAGAAAAAATATTTTTTTTTATAAGAAACTTTTTTTATAAGAAAAAAGACTTTTATTTGATTCTATACAATTTATCTACACTCAGATAATGCTTTCATATCTGTGGCAATATAAGAATTTTGAGAAAAAAAGTAAGCTCTTTGAATGGATCAGAGATACAAAGATTGGTTGATCCCTCACCAGTAGTTAGTGCACAGGAGAAAATAAAATCTTATTTTTTCTAACTAATCATTATTGCGTAATGTTTTAGTGATATTGCCAATCATATAAAATAAAATTATCATAAGTAATATTAATAGCACGTGATAGTTTCTACATAATAAATATGAAATAATTAAATAACAGCATATTCGAAAGCAATTAGCTGTTAGACTTTTTATTTTTAATTAAACAGATTTGATTGTGAAAACAAATTTCAAAAATTTAAATTTGAAAAAATTCTTACATTTAGCATATCACCATCATAAGGACCACATCAGCAGATTGACTTTTAAATTGTGGAAAAAAGCACAAATCATATTTTATAATTAGATTGAAATATTTTGATGATGTAGTATCTGAAAATGAATATTTAAAAATTTTTGCTGCATGAAAGACCTTGAAATATTTACTTAAATTTTTCTACGATGCGTCATTTAGCAAAATATTTCTTACATGCTGATGAAATTTCAATTTTTTGGCGGAGTTAACTAATAAAATAGAACATGACTCAAATGTAAAATACTCAATGACGTATACGCATAATAATTTTAAAAATATCTATATTCACATAAAAAGTGTTTACTTTTAAAATAAATTTGAAATAATTTGCCGCTTTTTAAATTCACATTTTTTACTTTTAATTGTTAACCTAATTACTTATTCATATTTTTGAGGCCTAAGGAGTTTTATAAAAATATTGTTACATTATTTTAATTCTACATCTCTTACTAATATAAAATGTGTTTTATGAAATGAATTAAGTAGACATTAGGTCTCATTAACTATCAATAAATTTGAGAATATAGTCAAATAAAATACGTTAATTATATATAATAAGTTTGAAATATATAATTAAATACAACCCTGCAAAATGGATCTTAAGAGTTTTCAAAATTAATTCGTGATTCAAAGTTTCCGATTTTACAAATCTGTAGAGACACAGAAAGACATGCTCGTCAAATTTGTATTCCGTATTCCATGAATTTTGATGACTTTTCTAAGAATTTTAATTTATTACTTATTTATTAGAATGTAACATATAATTTAAAAAATATCATCATTTAGTTTATAGTTTATTGAAATATAATTCAATTTCATAAGAAAATTCAGTATCGATGAAGGATAGGAAAAACAATGCTAATTTTCTGAATAAATTTTAAAAATGGCTAGTAATGAGAATATCATTACTAGCCGTATTGGAAATAACCACAAAACGTTTTAGCAAACCTTGGTTGGTTGGTAATTTTTTTGCCTCCAAGGGACTAATGGCATCAAAACCTCGAAAAATATCCATTTTGGAATCGGAAAACTAATCTACTATCTATTGAAATGAAGATCATACTAACGATGGTTTAGTCAACAGCTCAGTGAGATAATTTAAGAAATAAATATTGAAATTATTCAGGAAGTGAGGGCTGTTATTGCATCAGTATACTTCCCTGTACCTATCCTTAGCTGGGCTTTACCAGTTAAATGAAAGCAGCTGGATGGGAGCCTTGGTAATTTAGAAGCAAGGACAAACAACAAGAATTCAAGATGAGATGATTGCTGATTGATCTGCACACAGGCCTTTGGCTCATAATTTTTCTTGGGTTCAATTCCACTTTTGGACATTGATGTTTGTGGTGGTTCGTAATCGGCATTAAACTGTAGGTCTAGGTATAAGTAACTTTTATATGCAAAAAATGACCACTGAGAAACGACCGCAAAACTTGGTATTTTTAAAATCATATACATTATGAAATTCAAATAAACTGTTTTTATTAAAATAAAAAATAATAAATTGTTGTGAAAATAGATATTTTTTTTCATTTACCCTCACACAGACATCAATCTCAAATTTGTCTTGCAGATAAATTTTCAATTCAGAAAACTATGAAATCAAATTTGATACTACTTTTTTTAAGCATAGAAGTAATTTTTGTCAAAAATTACTAATAAATCCAAATCATACTATATTTTATCTTTGTTTAACTTTAATTTCTTATGCATTGTATACTTTTAAATATGGATAAATGATTAACCTTCTCTTCTCTGATTGAGTTTTGCCAAGCAAACATTGAGAGATTAACATTGAGTTCTACCAATAAAAATATGGGAAAGAGATTTAGTTTATCTTTTAAATTACAATAAGTGAAAAAATAAAATAATTAAATGCATAATAAGAGTGATGATAAAATTTTTAAAATAATTCAATAAATTTTTTCTTAATTAACCTACCTATCTAATATTAATAAATATTTTATGCATAAAAAATATGAAATAAAGCTTCGTGAATAACTAAATGATATACATTAATATTATGAATAACTCTTTAAAAAACAAATTTTAATATATATATGCTTCTATATACATTTCAATACTTTATATATTTCACTATATATATGTTACTGCATATATTTCAATACTTTATTAAATTTTCAATTTTTAAAAAATAATTTAATGAAATATATATACTGCATTCTTTGATTCTTGAGTTATATAAGTTCCATTTCTCAGGAATAAAACATCTAAAATGGGTCAACACAAATTAAGCACTCTTATTTTATTTTATAATAATAATAATAATTGTTGCAAATTGTTTTATTAAATTGTTTTATTTCACTTACTTAATAACAGTGAGATCAATATCATTACATAACTATTAGTTTTTGTTAGTATATGAATGAAGACTTTACTTATTTTAATTTTTTTTGTATAAAAATAATGTATTTCTATACTAAATTTTCTTGCATAATAGATTTATTTATTGACTAAACTGGATTGAATGTTTCAGTTTTAAATTTAGAATTTATTTTCAAATTGATATAGTTTTGTATTTATTTATGATATATATTTCTGATTTAAAGTGGTGATAACATTATACCCCGAGAGTGGGTCGTATTAATTTAAAAGCAGTGACCACGCAGAAAATCCCCAGACTTAACCTGCCCCCCACTAGTGATATTAAAACCTTCAGTGGTATGGAGGACAATTTTATGTGCCCAAACCATCATTAGTGAGTGTGATGATTTTCAATTGTATTGGGATTCGAACTCATTACCTTTAGATAACGAAAACGACACTCTACCAAAGAAAGACAAATTAATTTCAAATTATAAGTCATATGTTATTAAAGAAGAGTTTATTCATAGAACTACTTCTATTGTTATTGCAAAAACACACATTAAACATATTTAAAATACATACTGGCAAAAATGCGTTGAAATTATAACTAAGAACTGAAATTAGTGATTATTTTTTCTTATTGACAGAGATATTTTTATTTTTCACAGAACATTTTTTATAAGATATGATTCCTTTAAAATCATTATTTGAAAATAAAGCACTCATTTAAAATGATATGTCAGCAAATTTTAATAAAAAAAAATCTTATGCAACATCAAATACCTTAATCAAAGCTCTTGTCATAGATGAAAATGAAATTTGTGTCAATGTTACTAGTATAAAAGCTGATTTTCCAAAGTAAATCTGTCTCATTTGCAAGCAAGTAAATTCAAAGGTGAGTTATTCTATATTTTGATTTTATGTTATTTTTTATAAATTTTTTTAAAAGATAAACGTTAAACAATCGAGAATAAATATTCATTAAAGCTAACAAATGTAAGCTTAAAATTTGCTATTTTCATATTTATAAGATTTTAAGTAAAATAAAGAAAAATCTCTATGAAATTTTATTGATATAATTAAGAAATAAGTAATTTAATAATTGCAGAAAATATCAGCATCTATTGTTATTCAGAGGAAAGAGTTGGTACTCACAATCTATACATAAAAGCACTTTTAATTAAGAAACAGAAGTTTATATTGTAATAACTAGCAGCTTTGATGTTAAATTAATGTTTTTGAATAAACATCTTAATTTTATAAACTTTTTTCTACCTAGTAAACTTTTATTTTATGGTAGCTGACAAATGGTATTTAAATTTTTCAAAAGTTTGAAATTGTTTTGCGCATATTTATTTTGATTTTTGGCATTATTTTTAATTCTAGCTGAAGTCTTGGCTAATGTTATAATAATGTAATTTTATAATTTTGCACTTCAATGGTGTCATTTCAATAATTTTTTGCCTGCGTTATTTCATAATGGCGTAGAAATGTTACATAAAGTTGTAATAAAAAAGTGTTTTACTTTGTTATTGCTACTTCATAAAATATTTGATAATGTTTTGAAGAATTGTGTAACAAACAATCAAAATAACTTAACGTATATAAAATTATATTAAGAAATTAATACTTTTATTTAAAATGTTTCTAAATTGTTATTTCAAAAGATATATAATGTATACATTGTTTTCTTTATATTATTGGTAACAAAGACTCATTTTAATTAAGGAATTTATAAAGAACTATATCGTATTAAAATCACAAAAATATTCAGCAACAGGTCTGAAGTATTTGTAAATCATAGAATTTCTTTGCTAAGGGACTAAAGTTTTCTTCATTTAACTTTCACTGTTACTAACAAATTAATTTTTAAATTTGATTAATTAGTTTGGCAAACAATAAATCTAAAACTTAAATTATAAGATGTGATGTCTTTATTAATTATCATCTTTGATTAACTTTCATCCATGTACGATATTAACAAACATGTGTGGTTTTCAACTCACTATAGCCTAATGATAAACAAAATACTTTTAAAGATGGTAACTTCCAGATTCAGTCCCAGAAATTTGATAAACAGAACTTGCACTTATGCTCTCTACACACTTGTCTGCATAGTATTTACTTAAGAATTTTCCAGATTTTTGCTTTGTCTCCCTACTGTTATTTTGAGAATTAATTGAACAAGGATCCATAGTTTACAATGGTCTCAGAAATAATGCAAACATCCATGCCCGTTGTGGGAATCGAACCCAAGAGCTGTTGAGCCGTAAACCTGAAAGCCTATCATTCACACAGCTGCTATTTTTTTTTAACTTAACGGGCTACCTCTCTTGGCGAATTTTGAGTATCCAAAAAATGTATATTAGATGGAATATAATTATCTTTTAGCAGAAATCTGTTGTAAAGATTTTTAATAACACCTCGTTTTGCCTTGCAGAAAAACTTTTTATAAGTAGAAGAATGTATTTACATATTGTAAAGTCGGAAACTCGGAAAACATTTAAACATTAGTTCTATCAGCAAAAAGCAGAATGCAACAACCATCTCCCATTATGTAACAATAGTTATGATCGAATCTTACATTTTGTATTTCAAAAACTAGAGAAATTGCGTATTTGTGTCCTGTATGAACATCTATCAATGTGAGTGCTTGGGACGTTTTCAAATTTATTTTCTTGAAACTCGTAAATAGTACCATAAATGTGAAAAAGTCTCTCAGTATGTGATAATAAGCTGTAGAGATAAAAATTTCAAAATAGTCTTCAAATGCTAAACTGTTAAACATGTGATGTCAAATACTTAAATTTAAAAAAATTATTACCTATCTTGATTTCAGTTATAAAAAATGTATAACTAGCCAAAAACATGTTGTTGCAAAATGTATTATTACATTATAGTTCAAGAATTATGTTTATAAAATTAATTAAAAACAAAGTTTTAAAATTAATTGCATGAAATAGTGAGTAACATGAAATTGCTCGTTCTCTGAATGTTCCTATTAATTCCACTAGATGGTGGGAAGAAATATTTTGAGCACTTTTTGATTTATGCAAAATACACGAAACTTTTAATCATTTGCATAGGAATATTAATAAATACTGCAGAATTTTTAAACCTAAATTTTAACATTAATTAGGTTGTAAAATTAAGTTATTTGAAAAAAATGTGAACAGTACAAATTTACAAAAAATTAATATTCAAATTAAATTATCACTAATTACCATGTAATCAATGTTATTTGTGAGTATGGAATACCTTGTGAGAGTGAAATTAAAAGACTGTTCCTGTCGAATTTCTTATAATATTGATCATGGCAAATTCAGGTTTCAAATAATCCATGTACAGTTTTACTACTATCCTGCTTGTTGTTGCTTTTATCATTATTATTTTTGCATCTAAATTATTCGTGTTTTCTCCCAGGTGAATTAAAATTTTTTCAAGATCTCTGGTTTAATCATTCGAATTTATTTAGAATTTAATTAAGTGTTATATATATGGAAAATTATAAATTGCTTAGTAATGTTTGACAGTGTTAGTTTAAACAACGGTTTTTTAACAGTAAATATTTAGAAAAAAAATAGTGGTCACTAGTTGTGTTTAAAAATCAATTACCTGATTATTTTACATTTCATTTCTGAATTTAAAAAAAATAAAAGAATTTTTAAGAAATAATGTAATTTATTACTGTTTTTAATATTTTTTTAAATAATATATTGCATTAAATTTAGAAATACATTGAAATACAATTGATTTAAACTGTATGAAAGGAGAAAAATGCATAATTTTTAACCGTTTTAAAAGCTTTAGTGTCAAGGAAAAAAAAAATAAAAGCTAAAGTATTCTAAATTTATGAAGTCTGCTGGAGCAGCTTTTCTCGCTCCTTACGCACAGGTTCGAGGTTCTGCCTTTGAGCTTGCATAGTCAACACTACATCTTTTATCTTCAGTGGGTCCATAAAACTGAGTACCATGTATGCTTGAGAACTAAGAACTGGGAATTTCGCGTTAGGCTGACCACTTAACAGGAACATATGCTTCGCCCCCGAAAGTCAAGAATGCAGGTATGGGAACTGTAGATCTTGGCCCCTCGATGGACTATCATCCCAAAAATTTTCTTATATTCCATATTTATGTTATATTCTTGTATTAAATTCCAGATGCAAGCCCATCATCTCGTGGTAGCTTTGGCCGTACTTTGTGCTCTTGTTCCCAACAAGGCTGACGCTATTTGGAGAAGAGACGCGAGTCAAGGATCATCGGGTGGAAATGATGCGGCTGCTCTTGTACTTGGAGTGAAGATGGATACAGAAATGTACCAACAAATTCTGTCTGCAGCGGAAAGCATTCTGGATGATTGGTCGAGTATTCTGCACAAGTTTCAGAAGTAGACAAATGAGCAAAGAGGACCTATTTGACGATGATGATGTTTATCTTGATAATTAGCTGAAGCATTCCTTTTTTATTAAAGGTTATATGAAAAATTGAAAATTGTGTCTTATTCTTGCATTTTACAAAATACCACAGCTGAAATACTTTTAAAACTTTAGCACATTATCAAAATTAAATAATAGATACATTTTAAACATATTTTGAAACTAAGTAAAAGTACTTTTAATAATTTTAACATTGTAATAACGTGAATGTAATTACATTTAAAGAATTGTTTACATGAATATACCACACTAGTTTGAGTTTAATATAGAATAAAAACCAGAAAAATTCTAAAACTGAGTGAAAAAGTGATAAACTTTTTAACTTTGTTATCTTTTTTAATTCAATTAATAAGATAAAATAAATTTATACTATTTATATATTAATTAAGTAACAAAGATGTCATTACTTATACTTTTAAATAACAATAATGATTAAAAATTGTAACGTGAATGTACTTAATCTGCAAATTATGAATGATCACAGCTTCATTAAAAATGAATAACTAAAAAGAAATGAAATGGGAAGCAATATGGGCTGTGTAATAAATGTTCTTAATAAATAATTTAATTATGAGGAATTTTTATCTTTTAATATATTCTATATGAACTTCAACATTTCACATTTTCAAATTTATACTTTCTCAATAGATGCCATAAAGATCAGTTTCAGTTATGATAATAGACACACACATACACATACATGCACGTACACACACACAAACCCACGATAAAGCAGAAGAAAAATTAAAATTAGAGTCCGTAGAAATGTTTTTAAGAAAGTTTAAAACACTGGGTCAACGCCTGAGATAGTCACCATCAATATTCCCTTGATGGCTCAGAAGGTAAAAAGCGGAAAACTTTACTGAAATAAGAATTTATTGTTTCTGCGCATTGTCATGCTCAATAAGTAAACAAAATAAAGCAACTTCAACTGATCGAGGCTACGAAACGGGAATTCTACCACTTTTATTGAAATGGTAGAATTTCCAGTTCCCTGCTTTGTTGTTCCCCACCAACACTGAAAACCGAAAAAGATATCTAATTTTTGCTTTTTTAATTTTTATTCCCACTATATTTGTCCAGGATGTAAAAGAACTGTTGATTTGCATATAATTTTTAATATATAATAAAATATATTATATAGAATAGAAGATTTAATATATAATAAAATTCAGCACTATTAACTTATAACTATGTTACATATTATATAGACCATGTATGAATGGCATTTTGCTTTGATAATCATGTAATTAAGTTTGTGCCAAAAACTAGATTTCTCAAAAGCGATAGCTAATAATTAAAAACCAAAAATTGTCATTTAAAAATTTTTGTGAATTGTATTCCTATTTTACACATATTGATAGAATATTAAGTATTGAAACGGGTGAAGAGCTTATAAAGTCTGTTTAGAATATTTATTAAATTTTCGCTTTGTGGGAAAATTTCTTCGTTGGTAAACCATATTTATATTTAACAAGAGAGAAGATATTAAAAATTGCCATGCTCATATAACATATAAAGACGTATATGCAAAAAGCAATCTTAGTATTAAGTTTCAAGTTTGCTCCCAACCACTTTTGAATAATAATTGATGTATTTTCCAAACTACATATAACTGGATGCCTCAGAAGTTTCCAATACAGCAACCACTAACATAAAATAGCAATATTATCTAACTGGACTGAGATGGAGGATAATACAAGCCTGGACATTTTAGATCTTGTCTTCCGGCTTTCTTCTGTTCATCTCATCTATTTTCAATGTATCCCATGTTACTGTCGACGGAAATGAAAAGACCGATTACCAGGCTAAGACGGCTGCTGAGTAGTAGGTGATCACTTTCGGGGCTCTCACATGTTCAGGAATCTCCCTTAGGAAGAAGGAATTAAACCGACTTCGATGGATTCTTCCCAATCACATGTGGTACATTAGAAAAATCATGGGAGGTCATTTGCGTTTTTGCTTAGAAAATATAAAACGGCTTTCTTGCATTTCATGAGTGGCTATGTTAGAGCACTCACTTTTCAGCAGGAATAAATCTTCCCTGAATGTCATTGGTATAGGACTGACAGGGTGTCTCTTGGCCCATGTTCTAGTTTCCTTGGATTTTAAAAAGAACAAGGTCCTTCAGGATGCGCCATTGTTTTAAGACGTTTTGTATATTTTTGGATTTATAAAGATAGTTTATCTTTGCTAGATAGCTTGACATCAATAACAACAATAAATGAATCTTGCGCTTTTAACTTCTGTATGCATGTCTTTCAGGGTAATTACTTAGGATTGTTTTGATTTCATCTTCCTTGTTGACAAGAAAATATAGTCTGCTATCAATAAAAAGAACTCCCAGAAAAGTAATTTACTCGATAGCATGAAAAATGTATTCTCTATTACGCCTTAGTCTATTAACCTGTATATTTCTCTTTGTCAAAACATATAATCACGATATTCATCAATGGTTCTAATTGAACCTAGTTTTAGCTTGCTCATACGTGTTCTCAAAGAGCTCGCATGAGAATCATAATTTTTTAAACATTTTATACTTTTCAGTGATATAACCAAAATTAATAATATTGAACAAGATTCACTATTTATTACAAGCGAAAAAATCAAATTCCAACCGCTTAAAGGGTTTAAACTGCTTAAATGTTATATTTCCTTTTATAAGTTAGTATAATTTTTAATTTATCTTTTTTAATTATTAAAATAAGATAGATACATAAAGTAATGATTTTTCGTACTAATTAATGACTGCTTTAGATAAGATAAATTTATGGAAAATGTATTTAAACAAAGCTCTCAGTAAAATTTTTATTTATACTAGATATTTTAATTAAAATGATTTGAAATGGTAATAAATACAAAATAATAATAATAAAAATTTCTTTTATAAATATTTTCATTGCATATTAGTTATAATATGTAGTAAATTAACTTTTTGCCATATATTAACTATAACATACATATTTCAACTAAAAATACAATTTATAAAACTGTTTGATAATGAAATTAACTGTTTTAAGGGCATATATTTAACCATTTCAAAATTTTATATTGTTTTCGGATTGAAATTTCATCATATTGTCACCTTTGATGAACTCAAAGATGGTGGTTAAGCTAATCTTAATATTAAGTTTGTTGAATCTGTGTTAAGAACTACCTATTTACAATAAAGAAATTACATGTAAAATGAGTTTTTGGTGATTTTTATTAAAACTAAACAGGAAATGACTCATACTGAACGAGTTAGAAATTTCTGAAAATAAAAACAAAATCAAAGAGAAAGAACTGTTTTTCTTGTTGAAAATCGAATCCAAGACTTGATGATGCATAATCCAGAGTAGATATGAAGGCAAGAATTTTGTACCCTCTTTCCTGTGGAGAACAATTTTGTTATTACGAGAGACAATTCCTTCTGATGTAGTTGTTCCGAAAAAATCTAGGTCAATTTTCTAATGTTCTCTGCTGTAATTTATGCATTTGATGATACATCTTTTTATGTTTCCTGTACTTGGAATATTGAAAAGGAACATTGCTTAAATCTTTTGGATGTAGTGTCAAACCTTGAACTCATTTTCATCATCAAAAGTTGTGCAGAACTTAATATAAACTCAAATATCTTTTAAGAAGATTTCAGTTGTAAGCTACATTGGACATAAAAATGTAGACCCACATCAAGCCACTTGGCTAGCATTGCACGGAACAATATTTTGAATGACAGTAACCCAGTGGTGTTTGCTTAGCTGTCTTAAAGATGTTGTAAGATGTGAGACCAGCGACAAATTTGAGTTACCCTGTTTGTTAGCTTTAGCAATGATCTTTAACTAGGAAACATTAATTTTTTCAATGATAAAGTTCATTGAGGTCCTATGAATTAGAATACTTTCTTCCAATAAAAAATCATCGTACTTCTAGGCTTTGTAGGAAAAATGCGGATTTGTAATCCGGTTTGTAAGCATGTAATTCATTATATAGACAGAACTTCAATTAATCATTTGTATTCCACTTTTTTCCCCTGTCATTTGTCTCCTTGTAAGAAGGTTTGGATGTGATCCTGAGAAGCTCATTACTATTCTTTGAAGTGAGTCTCACACTAAAATTGTAAGAATCATTTTGTGTCTTCAATAACAGTACATAAAGGTACTTCTTTTACAATATTGAAGAAGTAAGGATTGATAGATGGGGAAACAAATACACTTACTTTTGGGATATGCATGCTTTTGCTTACCCATTAGACATCAAGATATTTCCTTTTTCATACAGAAAATATTCTATGAAAGAGGGGATAGCAATTCTTTGACAGGGGAATACACTCTTATTCCTTTAATTAAATCTGTGTGAGTATGTACTTTAGAGGCTGACAATGTTATACGTTCAAAAAAAGACCGGTTAATTAAGTCAGACCTGTCATATTGGTTAAAAATATGAGTTTATTCCTGTTGGCCTTTAATACCATGTTTCGAATTGCTTAACAGCAGAAGGTAATTTAAGCCGTTTTTGCATCTACTGCTTAAATTGTCTTTCAGGAGAGTTTTTCATAATTAATGGGACGTAGGAATAACAGGAAAGAAACACGAAAAACACTGAAGCACTCACTACAATAGACTAAATCCAGAAGGCTGATGCACATTATTCATCTCTCATTGTTAATCAGAGGATGATATTGAACCATGAATCTTATGGTCCTAAGAATGCTACCCTACCACCTGTTGGTCTTGTAAAAATTCCTTAAATGTAAGTCTAACTTCACTTCAACTTATGGTAGCTTGTGATGTTTTTAAAGCTTCAGAGACAATGATGATGCCATGGTTACATTAAAGTATTATGAAGAACTGAAAGAGATATGTTTGGTATTTTATAGTCAGTTGCAAGGCACTCATAACAAACAATATGACAAAACTGCTATTGGCAACCTACAGGATGAGGCAGAGAATATATTTTCTACTTCCATCCTTATGCTTCTGAGGTGAAGAAGAGAAGGAAGCTTTAGACCTTACTAGGCGCTTACGATGAAACAAAAGTTGTTGCAGTATTGGTATTAGAGTGGCTCATATGAAATTTCAAGAAATCACGTCCTTGCTTACCACTAAGATATGTGCTTTAATTTTTCAGCTGCAGTAGCTTGACAATAGGCCAGAGAGGCGAAGCGTCTCAGTAAAAGAAGTTTTATGCAGTATGTCAGCTATTAACTTCAAAGTAGCGCATACATTCCTTATCAAACCTTCGTGAGATCCGCTTCATAATCAGTTCGAGGGCAGTTTGTCAATTATCTTCAGAAGATTACATTAAGATTACAGGGCCCAATGATGTTAATTTACTATAGCAAATCATCAATTCTTAAGTTGTTTTACAGGCTTACTTCCCTATACATAGCCCAGAGTTGTACTTTACCAGTTTGGTTGAAACAACCGAGAGGGAATTTTTATAATTTAATAGCCGAATACAAGAAGAAGAAACTCTAATTATTGACCTAACACCTCTGGAGATATTATTTCACTTGGAGGACATTGCTATCATTGCCTATTTAACTTGCCTCTGGTACCTTTGATGAATATGACGGATCTTTGGTTAAATTTTGACTCCAACTCACAACCTTCCAATAACAAAAACAGCACGCTAATTAATCAGGTCTCTACTTCTGATGATGAAGAAACTGAATTAAAGGAGATATCAGCAAAGAAGGATTGAAAACTGGTTATGGAGTTTCATCAATTATGTCATTTTCTAAATTTTTGCCACCAATATCAAAATTTTGTGAAGTGATTCTCAAATATTGCATGATATCTCTTCCTTAGCTTAATGCAATAAAAATGAGTGTTAATTGATAAATTTGCAAAATAAAATTTCAAAAGAAATTGCAATTAGTCAGTTGAAGGTAGCTTATGTATCCCGCATCTACATTTTTTCGATCTACAAACAACTCCAGTTAGACACTTTTATAAACCAAAAAATTGGTGTAGCTCACTTTTTCTAAGAAATAAAAATCAACAGAGAGTAATAACGTTTAAGAGCAGATCAAAGAATAAAGCTACACAATATACTAGATGATCATTTTTGCCTTATGAAAAATATAAAAAGACCCTCATTTGGAGTTCAGTGAGAACAAATATTAAGAAATATTACAATTTTAGCAAATTATAAGCAATATGTAAATAAACCAAAGTGACAAAACCCGAAAAATACAAGTGAAATTCAAATTGTATGTACAGTACTACGGAAAGCGAAGTCTGTGCAAAAGACAATGTAACTTTTCTGTAAAATTTTTCTCACAAGATACTGAAAAAGCAAATTAACATTTCATATAAAGCAACACTAGATCTAGGCTAAGCGAAGAAATTGCAAAAATTAGTGAGTGCTAATTCATATTATTTATGTTACTTGATGACATTTTGCAAATGTTTCGGGGTGCTTATTCGGTCCATACTTCGGGTTTTTACTGAAATCCTTTAGAAAATAAGTGAAATCTATAAGTATTCGATCCTTGCCTTCGTATGGAGATGAAATTCAACTATATGTAAATTGGAGTTTGAGAGTTATTCAGTACTGTCTTTGTGAAGAATTGATTTCAATTTTAGACCAAAAGTTATTACCTGTATAGTTTTTTAATGCATTTGTTTTACCAGGTATGTAAAAATATCTCTCTTGGAGTTCTGTATTGACAAACTAAGTGTATTTAGTATTCATTATACTCTGTGACGAACAAAAACTCAAAAAAACATATTATATTTGCGTGTATGTTTATGCATTTTTATATTAATTTATTTATTATGAAAAGGCTATTTACCATAAATTACATTAAAATTAGAATTTTATGAATTATAAAGTTATTTTAATTATCTGGGTACTGAAAAGTACTGAAAATGGCTCAAGCCCTAATTTTCATTTAATGTTGAAGTATAACATTTTCATGAATACAAATGTAAGAAAGAAATTAAAAATATAATCCCAAAGTGGTTTAGTTCAAAAATATTCATATAAACAGCAAGTAATATATTTAATCAGTAAAAATATTTTCTAGAACAGAAATGAAGTCTTGATCGCATTGTGGCGTTATCCAGTAAAAGTAGACCGATTCTGCTCCATCAAATCCTGCGAAAAGAAAAATAATGTTCACTCACCCCCAGTCAAATGAAGACAAAATGGAAAAAATTTCTTTTTATATTTTAGCTTCATACAAGAACATTCTGAAGGATACGGCTTACACAACTTTTAAGTTTCATAGTGAACATACAATTACATCAACATTCAAATTTCATTTAAAAACATGGTTCAGGATAAAACATGTTTTAAAATGCTTTTTTTTTCACCAAAAATTTGTTTTTTTTTTCTTTTACAGAAAAGAATGTTTTTCATAATTCTCCGTAAAAGAAAAAAAATTGCCAAGGCAAGACATCACCAAAACCAATTTTCAAAGAAAATAAATGAAAATTCTAACATCCCAATGTTGAATATCAGGCAAGACTTCTGAAATTTCAAACAAACCATTCTTTCAAACTTCGCTTTGAAAAAAAATTTCTAGAAACTAAACTTTAGAATAAAATTTCCTCCAGTGGACAATATATAGAAAGCAGACTATATCAGCTCAGCAGCACAAAAGCAGCAAAAATGTGAAACAGACGATATCGTAAACTGAAAGTGTCATAAGACAATTTTGTTGTGAGGAAAAAAAAAAACTTAAAATGCTGATTAACATTATATATTGTTCTATTATTAACTAATACAATTAGTTTAAATATCAGGTCTTACCCCATATCTATTAACACACTTATCTTATTTAATTATACAAATCGCTCTAATTGGAGAATTTAAGATACGATGAATTCACATTATAAAATGGTTTCTTTGTTGATTGAATTTGCAGAAAAAGTATCCGTTATGTTCCATATCCAGATGTTAATCTAAAATACACATCACTGATAAATTTATATCATATATATTATCTTCAGAAATTTTTTTAATAAAATAATATATTTTATTGTGATTTTTTTACCTGAAAATTCATAATAATTATTTTCCAAATAAACATACAAAATTCTGAAATTCTCTTTTTTAATCAGCGCGGTTATGATTTTAGTTCTGTTATTTTATATATATCTTTGATTTTTGACTAAATTTGTCATTCAGGGAAAAACTTATGTATATGCTTAAGTAATATTCTTGAATTTATTTATTCTCTCTTATAAAAACTCTAATCTCTTTCTTCTGTTTATCAAAGCAAATTTCTCTCAAAACTAATCCTTTTTCCCACGACAAAACAAATGAATAATTATCACTGAAAATAACATAACTGTAACAGATATTTATTTTCTAATTGATTTCAGTGACTATCATAAACAAAAATAATTTGACCCTAAATAACCGAGCGAGGTATTTTTTTTCATAAATTTTTAAGTGTTCATAAAATCATATCGATCGATATGTTTAACGTCTTATTTATATTTTTAGTGTATTATTCCTGCTTGTTCATCTTAAATCAACTTAATCAGTAATCTGGTTAATTTCTTTTTTTATTTTTTTCTTGAAAGCAAGTGTCTCAGTTATGGCATTCTCAAAACTGGACATTTTTTTTAGGAAATTTTCAGTATTTAAAAGAAGACTAACTAATTTAGTAATATTTATATATTTTATTTACTCTTTTCATTCTGTTATAGTCTTTTCTTGTTTTAATAATCTCTATTCATTTTATAATATTATTATTTTAAAAACAAATTTAAATAATTAAATTCCTCATAGTAGACCTTTAATTATTATTATAAAAATTCATGATTCTTCATTAATTAATTTTTCTGTTATTAACTATTTTTATGCCATTAATTATCGTGCAAGTGTTTTTAAATAATGTGAAATACTATTTAATGTCACATAAAATAAATAATTAGAAATTTTAAAAACAAATTTAAAGTAAGCTTTCAAATTGAATCATAGACTTTTTATATCAATAAAATTTTAAAATTAAATAATTAATTACGTAATTTTGATAGTTGAGTTTACTATTTATATTTCACATTACATAGTTGCAAATTTAAATTTATAATACTGATACAGCTTAGAAAAAAATAGCATTTGTTTGTATAAACGATAATCTAATAATGTAACAGCTGTTGTTAATAACTCAATATTTTGTGTACTGGTTATTTCTTCTATAACTCTTAATGTATTTGAAATGCTTAACTAATCTCCATATTCACACAGTTTAGAAATATAATAGCATTGTGATAGTAAAGGGCAAAAATCGCTCATATTTATATTGACTGGCACCAAATTTAGTGATAGATAGAAGCAAGCGTTTAAAATTTTTGTATTTTCTTCTAAAATGAGCATTTGTATAAAAATCTTGAAATTTTCATTTGCAATAACACAAAAATATAAGAAATAATACACATAAAAGCACATTCAAACAACACAGAATATTTAATTTTTAATCATGTCGAAGCAGACATTTTATTTTGTAGAGTTTACACAAAATGTATTGTCTAAAAATATTAAAGCTTGAACTATTTATTTGATGTTTAATAAGACAGCAAATTTAATAAAAGAAGTACTGATTTTAATGAAGATTTAGCTAAATTTAATGAATAGACATATTCAAGAGTAAGTAAAATTCCATTTTAATGTAACATTTAAATCAGACTCGTAAGCCATGCAAAAGATTCTTTCGTAGCATCGAAGGGAAAAGATATTATAGCTGAACCCATGTCCATTAATTCTCTCGGGAACACTGTTATGTCGTGATATGTCTTGCTGAGATCATTGTAAGTCTTATAAATGTCTTTAGCTATTTGGATGAATTTGGCAATTTCATCTATTTCACCCGAAGATACAAGAGGTTTAGGAAAAGCTTGTGATGAAGTCAGAAATACTACCAATAAAATCGCCAAAGTAGATAAAAATCTTGAAGCGAACATCTGAAATAATTACGAAAAAATATAGAATATCGTAAAACAAAATTAAGCCTTAGTTACTAAATCAAATCATACTTAAAAGAAAAAATGTTATTTTAATTCAAAATGCATACAATTTTTATATCAATTTAAAGAGTATTTCATTTCAAATCTCAGTAAAGGAAATATATAAGTGAACATAAATATCAAACGATTTTCAAACACTACTGAGTTTAAAAAGCTGATTTAATCTATTTTGTTATCATGGATTATTAATAAATGGAGAATAATTTAGAAAAGAGTGCTTCAAAATTTTCCTAGTTATGCTTTATAAATAATAACAATATGTTAAATAAATATATTGATCCTGACTGCTACCCTCCAAAATAATTATCCATTACACACACACACACAAATAAAGATGCTGATAAGATTTCAAGTCTTGATAATTCAATTATAAATGAGATCAGTCACCTAGAAAGTGCTTAAATGTGATAAGTGTATTAAAATTCTTTTTCTAAAAGTTACCGATTTTTTTAAATGATAACTAAAGAAGTAATTCCCATCACATTTTCATTTTAATGTTTGAGAGTTGAATTTGTGTGCTTTACAGTATTTCCTCATCATAATTTTTAAATCACTGAGTATTTTCCAAATTATTTTTAAATTTTAAGAAATAAATTTTTCATTTGTATTTTTTAAAATCTGATCTAATTTGCAATAAATACAAACATTTACAATAAACTCATTTTTTATAACCCTTAATGTAGAAAAATATAAGCTTCCAAGGCTTCATGCAACAAAAAATATTTATGAAATATTTTACGAAGTTTTTTTTTTTGCTTCACTATTCTTCAGTTTATATTTATATTTCCTTGTTAATTTACTGACGAATAAAATTTATATTTTGTCTACCACACATCTGTGCACTTTTTAAAAATCTGTGTTTACTTTAAATTGATTTGGTAATCATTAAAGGATTCATAAATTTTGATGTTCATTTCAAAGATTTAGAGTTTTGTATTTTTGCATTCTCTGTTCGAATTTTTAAATTTTCTTATTATATATAAATTAAGAAAATATTTAAATTGTATTCAATTTTACAAAGTAACGAATTAATTTCAATAGTATTATTATTAGTATTAAATATATATAACAAAAGTGTCATTTTCAATAATGCAAATTATCCGTAATATGACAACAATTCATATAGAGCTGAAATTAACTATTTCTAATAATACGATCCATTTTTATCATATTTAAAAAAAAAAGTTATCTTATTATAATTGTGTGAACAAAATATAGTATTTCTAATTAGGATTTTAATAAAATTTGATTATAATTTTAAAAAGATAAATATATTTTAATAAATTGTCCTACCCATGAAACTTCCAGCTTAGATTAAAAACAGCATTAATTTAAAAAATTTTTAAAATAACCAAAAAACATTTTATAAATTATAGAAATATTAAAGTGTAATTGTACACACATATGTATATATATATATATATATATATATATATATATATATATGAAATAGAATATATAAAATATATATGATATATGAAAAAATATATAATATATATGAAATAGAATAAAATAAATAAAAAATATGTCAAATGAGATTTGTGATCTTTAAATAAAGTTATCAAAAAAAATTTAAATGGAATATTTCTTTAAACTTCAAAATGATTTATAGAAAAAACCGAAAACTTTATTTTAAATTTATAAATTTAATTTAGTAACGAATTTTTTTTTCGAAAAATTAATAAAGTACTAAAATTATTTCTTCTTATTTAATTAATTATTAAAATTTTAAATCAACTTTTATATATATATAAACCAAACCAATAAACTAATAAATACGAGTAACTACTACTTACTTTCAAGCAATATTGTGTAGATAAGCTGATTTATAAATTTTGGTATGGTTTAAGTGGCTTATGTGGAGTGAAAGGAAAATCTTTGCCTTACCGAGAAAGTTTTAAATTTCTAGAAATGCTTCCATTTTAATTTTTAGCTTAATGGAACTTGAATTTTAGGAGCATGATATTGCATTTTTTATAGAATGTAAAATATTTTGTAATTTACGTATATGCGTCAGTATGTGAAAGAATAAATTTTGAATAATTATAGAAAAAAAACGTGGCAATGCGTTTTCTAGATTTGCGAATCACTTAAGTTAAAGATGTAGAAGTTCAAGGTGAAATAGATGATATAGCAAAATTACTCTACTTTTATTTGCTTTTAAAGTTTTCAACATTAAAATTTGACAAAATCATGTCGTAATTCTGAATTCTGTTATCATTACTTATTTCATTTATATTAATTAAAATTAGTAATGAGATTCCAGAATGATTCCTAATTATTCATTCAGAATAATTTATGTTCGCATTGTAATTAGATATACTGCGGAAATGTGCTGTAAAAGTTTTTTTACGTGTTCCTTGAAATAAAAAAAATTGTTAAGTCATTGTAAATTAAAAATATGGTGTTAATTTTAAAATTTCAAAATTTTAATAACTTGAAAATATTCTATCGTAATAAAAAATTTGTGTGAAGGAAAATATCTCTAATTTTTACTTCTATTAGAGGTATATCTAAATGGAAGTTTAATAATTCTACATTGCAAATCCCTCAATTTCTAAAGATAGGAATGAAGTTCATGTCAGAATTCATTCTTCAATGTCATCTCAATGAAGAAATATATGGAATGTAAACATATTGGCAACATTCATGCAACGGTTCGTCATATTTTTTACTTTACACTAACTTGGGATTAGTTTTAAAAGAAAACAATGATATCCAGCATCTAAACCAATCCTATGTTTAATACTTCCTATGTTTCTTATCATGACGTATATATGTACAGATTATTTTATTATACATGTAATAATCTTATTTGCAGCCTCTATGTATTGCTCTGTCATGGCTATCGCAATGATGAAACTTTGTATTCCAAAAATAGTATTATCTTCCCGGACATATATTGTATCACACGGGAATTAAGTTCCTTCTAAGATTACTGGATATAGCATATCATTGCTAAGGGATTAATAAATCTGATCATTTAAAAATATTATGCTGCTAAAAATCGGCGTGGTAATCTAGATAGCGTATTTTACTATTTTCCCACATTAAATTATTACAAAATGCCAACCAATGTAAGTAGATATATAGCAAAATGATAAACTCCTTTTTCAGTGGATTATTCAGTGATGGAAGATCATTATATGATAGATGAAGTACTGCATGTTTAGAGAAGCTAATTGTTATTTACTTAAATACCACAATTTCAAAGCAATTGCACTTTTACAGACGTTTACTTACACTGCTTTGTATAGATGGCTGGGAATAGTAATCATTTGAATATCAGACGCAGCAACTTGTACCTTTCTTCCAAAACTTACTTTCTACAGATGGTACATTAGTAGTTTAAAAACTTCAATGATCAGTATTGTAGAAATATTTTACTTTTTTATTTTGTGAGGAAAAGTAGTTATATATTTTACTTTATAAATCATACATTATCTTGAAATAAGGTATGTATGATTAATAAAGTAAAATATTATATAATAAAATATATGTTGAACGAAGGTATTAACATTTCTTAAAGAATAAATCTAGTGAAAGCTTTTAAAATTTAAATTTCAAACCTTAGTTTCATACACTTTTTATGTCTTTAAATTAATGACTAAACTATCACGGACAGATTCCGTATTAGTTGGTTCACTATCTGATTTTTGAGTTCAATATATAGTGGGTTAAAGGCACACACATCGTTCGATGTTGATTGCAGTACACTAGAATCTATTTTAAACTGTTTCCTTCAGTCAAAATAAAAGTCAAATGCAAAGTAAGGGATTATAGAGATATAAACAAGCTAATACATTTATCATATTTACAAGCTAGTTGTGAATAATATAAAAATACTTTTATAAGCTAAGCATTTGCAGAAATAATGTTCTAACATATTTTTAATTTTTGTTTTGAAGAGATATCTGTTTTACTATTATGTACTTAATATTATTCCTAATTATATAAATATATATGGGATATTTGTAGTAAAATGGAATCTATTTTAAACTGTGGTTTTTCGTCAAAATAGATTTTAAGTGCACAATGGAATTATAGAGTGAGTAACAAAATTAATTGCCTATCATATTTGCAAATTATTTGTAAATAATAAAACTGTATCGTGTAAGCATAGTATTTTCATTCATTTTCTGTTTTATTTTCTTATGATATTTATTATCCATTCATGATTTGTTAGTAATATTCAATTTGTAAAATTTATTTACACCATATTTTTATTTAGACACTCACTAATATTATGTTTAAATACAAAGCAATAATTTTCTATTTAAATATTTACTCTATTTAATTGAATATTTTTAAGAAATACTTAAT
This sequence comes from Latrodectus geometricus, assembly GCA_026290005.1. Classification (NCBI taxonomy): domain Eukaryota; kingdom Metazoa; phylum Arthropoda; class Arachnida; order Araneae; family Theridiidae; genus Latrodectus; species Latrodectus geometricus. The sequence continues at coordinate 63,404 of JAPDSC010162983.1, forward strand.
ATTTTTTATTTCAAACAATCTACACTTTGGCCACTTTTTCATTGTAGTCTTCAATACATAAAACAGTCTAAATGTTCAATATCTCTTAAATGAATCTAATAGTTTTTTAATTAATTTTTTATAATAATAAAGAATATAAATGTTTTAATTAACAGTTCTTGAAACTGTTTTTAAAATTATTGTCTAATAAATACGTTTATAATGTTTTACTTCTCCGAATTTTCTAACTTATTTTTTTCCTTATACTTGATATTTAAATGTGATAAAAAAAGTTACTTCTGAATAAAAAGTTTAATATTTTTAAAAAGTAATGATTACATTTCTGTAAATTTAAAGAACAAACAATGAAACAAACCAGCTTGATGATCAAACATGAACAGGTATGAAGTTATACACATTATAATCCATAAAATGTTGTTATGATCTCAGCTTTTAATGGAATTTTAAAAAAGAGAGTCGTGTTAAAATATTTTTTATGTTTCTAGAGTTGTACTTAAAAAGTATATTATTAGTTTTGATAAAAAGAAATAAATTATTTACGTGAACTTTATGTAACTCTCAATTCTGATTTGCTTAACGTAAAATATTTAAAACTGTTTTAAGGTTGATAATTATGTTTTGGGTAATGCTACGATTGCTTACAAACGGTCAGCTTCTGTAATTTCTGGACAATTTCAACGAAAAGGCCCTCATAAACATCAAACATTTTAACATTGAAAATACTTGAACAATTGACGGGTCCAAAATTGTATGTAACTGGCTGTTACAAAATCAAAACCATAAACACTATTCAGAATTTCAATTACCTAGATTTTTAAGACATGCCTAATTTTTACATGGTTGAATTTCACTTTTAACACTCTATAATTCATAACTGAATGAACCAACCAAGAAAACAGTAGAAGATTTTTTTACTGCGAAACGTCATGCGTCCAACGAGCTTATATCTGAAATTCCTTGATGGCTGCTTTATGAGATATCGATCACTACAGTTTTCAATCAAAAAAAGTTTGGAATGCTTTTTTTCCAGCCTAATATATTACAAATATATGATCCTTTTTTATTTTATAATGTAAAACAAGTAAATGTAACTGTTTTATTTGTTCTAAATTATTGCATATAATTTTCTTTTCCTATTTGGAAGTCACAATTCGATTTTAATTTTTTTTTAATTTATGTAAATGCAAAGTGTTAGACAACACTATGTATTTATTTATTTAATTTACGAAAGAATACGAATTTTTTTCCACTATGTTTATAGTTATTTTGAAAAAATGCGATTAATGTTTTTATCAGTTACTGAGAATATTGCTTATCTTTCACGTGATGTTTGACTTTTGGAGAGTAATGTGGATTAGTATATTCAAATCATAAGCAGACAGTTTGTTGCTTATGTTAAAATGATATTTAATAATAGTTTTGTTGATGTTTAATTTTAATATACTATGCACTTAGTTCATTTTTTTAGTATAATCTATTACTCTAAATGAATACATATCAAGCTTACTAATATGGTCATCACAAAAATTTTTAATTCTTATTTTAGAAAATATGAAAAAATATGTTAAGAGAGAATGATATTTGAGAGAGATTAAGCTTTCAATATTTTTTAGAAGGTATACGCAAAATAGCTATTTAAAATTAAATTTGTTTTCTCTATTTAACTATTGAAATTTATGGCTAGATTTTTTCAAATCAAAGGAGATAGCAAAATAAATAACTTTTACATAAAATAATAAAAAAAATGCGCTGGAATAAAATTGCAGGACTTTTATTCAATGAAATATAATCAATTAACCAATAATAAGTACGAAAAGTATACTTAATTATTGTCTCTCTAATTTTTTTTTCAGTTTTCATAAGCCTTTTTGAATATTTGATTTGTGCTATGACTGATTATAGTTTTTACTTTATTTAAATTACTGAATGATTTAAAATTTTATTTTGAAATTAATTAGTTTTGATAGTTACTTTTTTAAAAGATGCTGAATAATTATGCATTTTATATATATATGTTAAATTACATTAAATTCTTTATTTTGTATTGATTTTTTTAACTAACAAGACATTAAAATAATTCCCCAGTAACACTAGAATTTATTTAGAAATCTGTATTTATAATATATTTATGTAAATTCATTGTATATAATAAAACATCTATATTCACAACAATAATAAAATTTTATATAGTTTTATTTAACTTGTTACAAAAACAGTGAGAACTTCTCTTGAAAATTATTTGAATTTCCTTTTTCTTTATTAAATAAGAAACAATTTGCTTCATATGTTGCTGTATTATTTTATTATATGCTTTTGAGTTTTAAGCTATCAATTTTATTGTTGTCTTATTATTACGTTGTTATAAAAAGTCATACATGATAAACACAAATTTTTAGTGAAAAAAAGTATTGTGTTATTACAAATTATTATTTTAAACTAACGGAAACTTAATAATACAGTACAGTACTTTTCGTATATAATGATTATATATATATATGATTATGATGGTTTTTAATTAAGAACTTTGGAATTTATAAAACTGCATGCTTGCAAATAAAAGTAAATAAGAAAATTAATAGAGTATATATGAGTTTATTGAAAAAACATTTTAAGATGATTAATTATACCTATTTCGGTGACACTGAAGCTGAATATATGAATGATAATACAGAAATAAAATGAATAATGTTTTTAGAAAACATTCCTCAAAATGTTAACAACCAATACGAAAATAGTCAAAGGTGAAAATAATGCGCTTATTATTAACTGCAGAAAATACGATATTCCTGTTGCTAGAGTTGAAGGTACGTTGACTGGTGGGTCACTGGAAACTTCATTAGTAGAGGCTTCTTCAGCATAACACACAGAACACAATAAACCAAAAAATATCGATGCAGTAAGCATTGCTTTGCGAAAAATCTGGAATAAGAAATTAGTTAACAAACAAGAGCTTTTAGAAGTATAATTCAGCAATTCAATGTAAAAAAAAATTGATAGAGTAATTAAGCAATTGATAGAAATATATATTTTATGGAATATCAAAATTATATAAAAATATATCCATTGCTTAATTTTTTTCCATACAGAATCATAAAATAATTTTTCATTTGATTAATTAATTTTCTATTACCACTCTTCCCTCTAATAAACGTTTTGTAAAACCTATATTGGACATTTCTTAAAAACTCTTTTAATGCAAATATACAAATAAATGTGTGTTTATAAGAAATAGGTTATCAAGAAATAGAGGATTTTAGAATGCGTTCTATTGCTCTAAATACAATAAAATTTGAGCTAGAGTTTTAAAATATTGCTTTTCACATTTATTTAATAACATAATCAACAAATATTTTCACCAACAGATGATGCTGTAAAACAAACGGTATTTTTTCATGCGTTGAAACTGTGACTTAAGTTACATTAGTGTCTTTTAGCATTTTCTTTTTTTTTTTTAGAAAATAAAGTCATCCTTGCCCGATCATTAAATTTTTCTGCCCATCATATTTGCATTGCAAGAAAAATCGTTACTGGTAAATTTGTTCGTTGAGAACAATCTGAGCTCCATTTCAGCTGTAAAGTATAAAGTCTTATGTAGCAGATATGAAGGTATCTAGTATGTCTATGTTTCATGCATTGTAAAGGAAATGTTTACAGCAATTGAACAACTTAATATTCTTCCAGGTGCAGAAAGGAAACGAATCCAGTCTTTAAGTATCGCAAATTTAACTAAGTCGTTAAAGCTAGTAATTAATCAGTTTATGTTGGTGTAAATAATGCTTTTTCCCCATATACAGCAAATGCAGAATTCCACAGTACGAAAAATCATTTTTAGATTCTGCATTTTCATCCACACAAAACCCATTCTCTGCATCTACTGCAATTCGAAGACAAAAAAAACTTGTAAAGATTTTGCACTGCAGTTCACTACTCAAATGGTGTTAATGCTGCTTGGCCATGGAATATTCCACAGACTTCTCCCTCTACGGGCATGTTAAAACTCTCAATAGAAATGGGAAAACACTTCGATATCCAGAATGCATCCTAAAAATAAAATAGTATGGTGTGGTTTACATGGTTATCTTCATCAGTATACTATATTACTTTGAAAATATAATTGCAAACTGTATCCATACATGTTTCATACCATACCATTATCTGCCCACTGCTCCAAGGGGTAGATGTTTTTAAGGCATTATTTTTTAGGATGATGCACCACCTTACATCTATCGTCATACGAGGGTCACTCTGAAATTTTTTAGATACAACTAAGTTATACTTACAAAATTTTAAGTGTGTTCAAAGTAGTCTCCTCCAGCATCAATGCACTTTTGTAGACGAATTTTCCACAGATTAAATGCCTCAAGCCATTCATTTCTTGGAATAGATGAAAAAAATGCATTTAAAGCCACATTAATCTCTTCTTCTGAATGAAAACGACGTCTTCGTAAGTTCCTTTTTAGATTAAAGAATAACCAAAAGTCGCACATAGCTAGATCAGGTGAATACGGCGGAGGTTCGATCACTTTAATTTGTTTTTGTTTAAGAAACTCAACTGTTAATCTGGCTGTATGTGAAGATGCGTTGTAATGGTAAAGCATTAGTCCCCTAACATTCAATTCTTGCAGAATTTCTGGAAGACATTTAGTGGTATACCAGTTTGCTGTTACTGTCTTCTGTCCTTCCAACTTGATGGCTTTGACCAATTCTGTACTTCTGAAGAAAACGGCATACATCACTTTTTTCAGTGCGCGTTGTTTTTTCACCATTATCGGCGTGGGATCATCTTTAATGACCCATACTTTGCTTCCTTGACGTGTTGCAACGTCGAAAAACGGTATGTACGTTTCATCACCTGTTACAATATTAGAAATAATGTGGTAATCATTTAGAAATTTAAGAGTTTCTTTACTGATTCTGACATGCTCCTCTTTTTGGTGCTCAGTTGGATTATGGGGAACCCAACGGCCAACTACTTTTTTCATATGTAATTCTTCATGAATGATTTTGTGTATGGCTGCTGATCCAATGTTAAGTTCCTTCTGTTTCATTTGATAGGTACAGCGATTACCATCCATTTGAACATTTTTCATATGGCAGACACATTATCTGGGATTACTGCCTACGACGGCCTTCCTGTGTGTTCTTCATCCTGAAGAAAATTGCGACCTCTTCTAAATTCTCTAAACCATATGAATACAGTAGAACGAGCTGCAGATTCATCACCAAATGCTAATTGCAACCTTTGCATTCTTCTTGATTTTATCCTGCTTTAAAATCGTAGAAAATCATAGCGCAAAAATGTTCTCACGTCAACTCCATTTTTTCTTCTGTTTAAAATTTATTTTACTCTGAAAAAGTTGAAGTAAGCCAGTAAAAAATCGTCTTCTGTGTTAAAATACTTTGTATTTTAAAATTAAACCGTTATTTTTATTTTGTGAATTCTCGTCTGCGCATATCTCAAAGATTTCAGAGTGACCCTCGTACGAAGCAATGCAATGCATCATTTCGCATATGCCTGCATGATTAGCTGCAGTTTTACATTAGTATGATATTGAGTTCAATATATAGCAGTCACTGTTACTGGTTGTGAATTTCCCTAAAGAGTAATATCTATAGTAAATAGTCACTTCTGTGACAGATCAGAATGATATTATTTGGAGATGTATTCTAAATATTCCTGCTGATTTACTCAAGCAGGCTTTGGAAAATACTTTTCAGCAATTAGGAGACGTTACTGAGAAAAAATGAAGACATATTGACAGGTTTTAATGCAGCATTCATATTACTTAACATTTTTAAGAATATCAAGTGCATTTTACAATGCAACTTATATCAGCGCACTTTGTACTAATTTTTTTTTATCTTATATATGTCATCTACATCATTTGAATTTATTTTACTTCAAATCTAATTTTTTGGACCTGTAAAACACATTCTTGAACTTTTGGATTCAGGTAACTTATTTCTTGTGTATATATTTATACACCACTGACCAACTTAAATGCAACACCCTGAAGAAAGCAAAAAAATAACATAAAATTTATAACACGCATTGGTGGAGGTGAGATATGCAAATGATTAGAGTTTTAGCACAGATACACATCAAGTGAGCCTGTAACGCCACTTTAAAGTTCTATTTAAGGCTTGGAGATTTCAACGATTTTAAATTTAGCAATTGTGTTTTTCTTTTGGGCTTTAAAAAAAACGATCAATTATGCCTCATAAAAAGCGATAATTTTTTGATCAAGTATCCGAGATCGACCGAGAAAGAATAGTGGCCTACCTAGATTATGGATTATCTTTCGGGGAAATCGGCAGTCATGTTGGATGAAATCAAGCTACTGCAAAGTGTATATGTGATCGTTAAATGCATGAGGGTACAATGGATCGACGTATTCGAACTCATTCACCTCACTGCAACACTTCACGTGAAGACAGGCAAATTGTGTGCATTTGGCAATACTTGTGCTCCTTGATTGCTCAACGATTAATCCCCAGCTGCCATACCAGATCAATTTTAGCAACGCGTGGAAGCTGCTTGGTCTGCTGTACCCCAAGAACACATCTAAAGTCTCTTTGAATCAATGTCGAGGCGTGTGGTAGTGGTGATCTCCAACAACTCGCTACTCTGGCTACTGATTTTGGCAGGAACCGCACTTCATAGAAATTTATAAATTTAATCATTTGATACTTGGTAAAAATGCTATTTACAAAATACATTTTGCCGTGATATCTCTTGTCTTTTTTGGTGTTGCAATTTGGATGACCTGCAGTGTATATAAAGAAAAAGGAAGCTAAATTTTTATCAATATCTGCTGTGATAAGTTTTAAAAGGAATAATTTAGTATACTTACATTAATATATAACTCAGTATTAGTATGTAATACAGATCTTTATTTTTTTCGTTTCGTTTTAATCGTTTTATTATTATGTTACTCTTAATTTTAATTAAAGGTATTTACTATCTATCAGAGTTTTCATAATATAACAAAAATAAGTAAAATAATCTATTATATCTGAATTTGTATTAACATCGTTTATCACTTTACTTAATAAATGGCATACTTAATATGCCCGAAATCCAATATTTTATTAATAATGATAAAAATAAACAACTTTAAAAAAGAATAATACAAATCACGTAAAATTTCCATCAAGAATATAATACAATTTATGTAAAAAATTTAATTTTCAAACAGCAGTACATCGTCGGAGACAATAACATCACAAATTATTTGCATATGAGACATGGAATAATTGATATTTTGAGACAAATAAGTTTTATTTCCATATTGCCTAATCCGTGCATGTAGACAATTATATATTCCTTTAGAGAAAATAATGGAACAGTCATTAAAGTTATTACTTTCTAAAGATTTCGGCAATCCGTTTTCTCTTTCATACTTCCAGAATTCCTTAATTCAAAGTTGATATTACGATACACTAACCATCTTTGTTTGGGTGAGGGAATAACATGAACTATTCAACAACAGATCAAAGACAATTTTATTCAATAATGTAATCTACAATAATGAAAAATTCATTTTTCTTCGTTATTGAAGATCGTGATAAAGCTGCCAAATATTTTTATGATCGAAGAAATGATGGAATTATAAACACTATTTATAATTCCATCATTTCTTTGGCACAGAAATAACTGCATTTTTATTCTTTACACGTGCGCTTAACTGGTAGCTGAAAGGGTAGTGCTTCGGCTTTCAGTTCATAAGTTCTAATCACTCCTTGGGGTTTGAGGTTTCTTGTAGAAAGGATTCCATTTAATAGTAGGATATAGACTACTTTATTAATTTACGTGTCTTCTTTTCATTCTATTGATAATATTTCTGTGATAAACCGGATAACAATATTATAGTAACTATAAATATTATTGCGAGCACCACAATGATTGAAAACAGTTGAAATAATTATAAATTTGAGAAAGGAAATATTAATTTATCGTTAAGACTGATTCCTTAGTTTTACTTTATGTAACTTTATATAAATGAATATCTCAACATATATTAAAAAAATAGTTTTGTTAGAGGAGTTACGGCTTTCTAATTTTCTTTATCCATAAAGCTACAGAATCTATTACGTTCTTTATTCTTACTGTTGCAAAATCCAATAAACCTCTAAGTCAGCAATTTTTAAAAAGTTAAAAAAACTAGTAAATTAAAACTTTAAGAATTAATTAAATTTTGAGGATTGATTTTCAAACACAATATAAATATAATTTAAAAATAAAACTATATCAAATAAATGTTTTGCATTTCAATCATAAAATATTAATTTAATATATTACAATTTTATAACAACATAATTTTTTTTATCTACGAATAACTTAATTATTTCTGTTAATTAGTAAATTTCTCTAATTATGGTTATTTTTTTATTATTAGTGAGATTATTCCACAACAGCAGCTTTATTTCTAACAAATATCTTCTTCCTGAGGGGAATTAAGAATATAAACTATTGAACTCTCTCTCTCTTTTAAGATAAAAGAAGAGATGGTTCAAATGTAAATTCGGAAATTAATTTAAAACAAGTTTTTGGAAAAATATAGGCCCACTTTAATTATAAATTTAAATAAACTTTGTTGAAAATATTCCAAATAGATCCACATGGGGCATTACAAGAAAAGTTCATTTATTTAGTACTTAAATAAATCTTTCGAATTGTATTTAACTTGCCACAAATTGATTTAATTTATTTGTAGAATATTTTCTTTAATTTTTATAACAAAAATTTTATTTTGTTAAAAATTTTACGAATTTTTAAAAATCCATAAATTAGATTTAAATTAAAAAAAATTAGTGTTTAGATTCAAGTTTTTGAACCATAAACTTTCATTTTTATTTTATTCTTGATTTTGCGTACTTAAGTAACCTATTTTTAACCTGATTTTTCTAACACGTATATTATGCAAATCAATAACTTTCTTCTATCTTCATTAAATAATACTTAATTTAAATGGCTTTTGAAATTACAATATTTTTCTCATATGAAAACATAAAAAGGCTATAATCATTTCTCATAATTTGCAGTTAATTTATTAATATTTTTAATTAATAGTCATAAACATAAAACGGTGATCTATTATTCTTTCTTTTAAATATTTTTTAATCATCTGATAGTTCCTGCTTCATTATTTTCAGTGACAAACAAATTGTTGAGAGAAAAACTATATAATGTAAGGAAATTTCTAGATTATATCTATCCTTATACTATAAAAACCTTATACAGAATATTCATTCGCATATTTTACTTGATATTTTTCAGGAAAACTGGCTAGAGATTTTAAAAGCAGAGAAACAACTTCATGAACTCTCCAAATACAAGAACTAAATATTTATATTTATAGATCAAGAAATAACATAAAATAGCTTTTAAAAATATTATGATTGCTATTCATAGTTATTGTTTCCAAGAATATAAAAAATTAATGGGAAAATAAACAATTTAACAAAAGACTCCTATTGCTTCAATTTTGAAACACTTTAAACAGATATTTTTCCCACATATGTATAAATAATCAGGGAAATTTATGTGTCTTAAAAAAGTTCATTAGCTTTTAGACACATAAAAAGTAATCTTAATTATTTTTCTACAGTTTCTGTTGCAAATGCTTCACTGCTTACTTTTAAAGATTCTAATAAATAATGGCTTATATATATCAAATAATTTGCCGAAAGAAAGCCTAAAAAATCTGGTGGCTTAAAGCTTTTTCATTTGTATATCTTAAGGACCCTATACTCCTTCTGGGAAGACATTTCATAGATATGAGGTCGCATTCCTGTATCGCAAGCGAGAAAACCAAGAAAACTTGCAAGTGAAAAGAAGACAGATATTCTGCCTCTGGCAAGCAAAAGGCAGAAACCATAATTCATTAGAAAATCTGTTAGTTTAATTTCCAATAAAATTATTGTAGCAATTCTTAATAAACTCCTAATGAAAAAAATTGCTTCCAATATAATAAAAAGATCCAATATATATATATATATCAGTTCTGTTTAAAGCAACGGTGGCCCTAGTTGATTAGGTTTTCAAATTCTTTATTGGAAAATAATGAAGATCCGTGAAATTCACAAAAGATGGCAGAAGGACTTTAAGTAAGGTGTGACCGCATTGTCTTCTGAATGAAATGATACTTCTGGAAGTGGCAGATCAAGTGTTAGGAAATCTTATTGTTGGTCTCTGCTTCTAAATAAGAACGACTCCCATACGTCTGCTTTCACGTAACTGGTAGACTCTAGTCTAGGTACAGGAAAGTATGCAAGAGCAACAGTATTATCGACATTTATATGATCTTCTATTATGTCTAAAATATTTCTATGATCAATACGTAATAAAAGCAAATATATGGTTAAATTTTCTACATCAGCCAATGGCTGTTAGACGGACTCATATACGAATGATGAGAAAGGTCTTTTGATACTTAAAATTTTTATAGTCTCAAAATCTTCATTTGTGACATTCAAAATTTAGTTTTTCGTTTCCTAACAAATAATGTCATATATTGCTTACTTCAGTTTAGTCTTATTTTTTATACGACTGAATTAAAAAAATATAATCCGATTTAAATTATCCTGAAGTAAGATAACAATACAGAAACACTTTTGGCCAAACTATTTCAGTTATTTTATAAATAATTATTTTCAGTATGCTAAATTATTTTTTAAATTATTTTCAGTTTAGTTGAAGTATTTCAAACAAATTTTCAAAAAATATTACATTATTTATTTTTACTTATTTAAATGGGAATTCAAAGGACTGTCAAAACCAGGTTATAGGCAGAATACTTGATGGATAATAAAAGTAAACGCGCAGTCACAGTTTTGCAAGAACTCGGACGCATGCTAATTAAATAAAACAACTTTAATTAATAAACTTTTACTTCTTAAATGAAATTTAATTTATTAATGTTGTTCATAAATATATTTATTTTGCCTTTAACATTTTGATTAAAAATTTGAGGGCATTTTAAAATAATTTTATAACATATGATTGAAAATATTAAATATCATATATCAATCCAAAACATAAATTAGAAACTCTATAAACTACTAAATATTATCACTTTAATCTCAATTAAATTAATAATCGTAATTCAGATAGGAGAATTCTTGAGGGTATGCATAGTAAATAAAAATCATCCGCGAACTATCTAATGCAAATCAAAGATCAATCTAACATTTTTATATATTCTGTATTATACGAGCATAATGTAAAAAATGAGAGAAATATTGTTTAATCTTACCTTCTTTTGTGACTGGTAAAGAAAGTAAAATATTGTGAATTGAAAATAATATCTTTGTGTCAATATTATGTCGGTAATGAAAATTTTGATAAATTGTTTTCGTAATATTTTATTTTTAAGTGTTTTGTTTAAGTACAAAAAGCTGAATCACATTATTTCCCAGAAATAAATGAAAAAATTTGTTTTTGTTGCGAAGTCATATTTTTTAATCAAGAGTTTTTTTCTTCTAAATGAGTTGACTAAGTTGATTTTATCTTTAAATATTAAAGATGTTTTTCTGTACATGTTAAATTTAGTAACAACTAATTTGATTAATATTTTAAGTTCATATGGGTAAATTTAAAATGCATCATCTGCACAGACATTTTTTGCACATTAGACGTCATAACTGTTTTTAATATAATATATTACTGATTTATAGACTTATATTAGAAGAAAATACTAAATATTTCCTTTAAAGCAGAATCATATGATAACATTTTATAAGATCTAGGATGCATAGATATTATATACAGATTAAGGAAAACTTTTGTAAAAAAATAAAAAGCACTCTTTTGGCATTTGGAGGAACATTTGTTAAGCAACAAATGAATATAACTAGTTTTAATCAATATGAACAATCCAAAATAATGATCTCAGATAATTTATACAAATGATACATTTCCTTTTTTTCAAAAATAATAATAATAATAATAATAATAATAATACTTCAAAATTTAATAAAATAAATTTAAAGTGAATCCATAGTTACCAAATATTACTCGTATTTCCTTGTCAAATTTGAAAACCTAATCAGTTTTCTATTAATTCTCAATTCCATCTAGCTCCATTTTAAAGCTCTATTTGAAAACTATTTTATAGAGAACAAAAACATTCTGTTATTAAAAAAGAAAATTTGTTGATTAAAAGTTCAAAAAATTACATTTTAAATAAATTATAAATAAGTAAATCAGATAAATATTGTCAGTGGAGTCTTTGAATTCTTACCTTAAAAGTAAATAGTGAAATTCTGATAGCTTGTTGAACAAAATTATGCATTTTGTACTTGAATTATGGTGAATATTGCTCACGTATTGCTCAATCACAGTAGAAAATATTGCTCAGGTTACCTTATTGTACTTGAATGCCAAATCCGTTTATTTTATATATTACTTCTTCATTCCATTCAGCTTCGTTTGAAAGTTCAACTTCAAAATTACACTCTGATGAATACAATGATTCTATTATTTATAAAAGAAAAATTTAGTGATAGTCTTAAGTCATAAAAAATTTTATTCTGTTATTATATATTTCATCTTCAATTTTGTCTACTTTATTTAGAGAACTAAAGAGATTTTTAATTTTATTAAACATAAAATCGAACAGTTTGTGCAGGCTTTAATGTGGGATAAATATTTACATTTCTAAAGATATTGTTATGCAAATTTTTATCTATATTTTAAAAGAATACTTTATTGTTAACGTGATTAAATTTTAATTTGATGAATACTAAATAAGTCATATATACAATTCTAATAATACATTTTATTAGAGTGCATAACCATTTATACTAATTACATGCTATTACAATTCTATTTACATGCTATTAGAACTGGATAAAAGATATTACTGATTTCAAATGATAAAGGATACCAACGATTATAATCAAATAATCATGTTCTATTACTATTTATATAATTTTTATTTATTACCATTTACATTCTTTTTTTAGGTTTAAAGTTGAAATATATTTTATTATTATAAATCTGAGAAAGAAACGGTATAAGAATAATAACAATTTTACTACTACAGCTTTATTATAAAACCTTTTATACCTATAAACTGTCATTCCGGTGCAATTGCTATTACTTTAAGTAAATTGTATATAAATTTAATATTTCATAAAACATTTAATATTTTATTACAATAAAAATAAAATTTCCTAGAAAACCTTTTACAAAAATTTAATTAAAGAATACTAAGAAAATTTGATAATTTATGTATATTATTAGTTTTTTTCTTATGTGTATTATTGGTTTTAAGTAATTTAGGAATAAATAAAAAAATTATTAAATAAATAAATAACTTAATTTTTAAAAACTTTTCTCCCTATTTTCAATACGTCTCTATATTTATTAAATATCATTCAAAGTTATAAGAGGAGTAAAACCACAAATTATACCAAGATTTGGAGTTTTCGATATAAAATAAATATTAACATGCAGAATCAATTGATTTTATAAATTTATTAAACAGCTCTTCTGACTAGAAACTGTGTAGAACTTTTGCTGGGAAACTCTGGAAAGAACTTTGATAGGATGAAAATTTCACTCAGAACATTTCAGTCCAAAATATTTCACAAAAGGGCTATTTTACTAAAAATTGAGTTGGCCATACATTTTGTGAAACTTTACATTAAAATTTAATAAATCTGTCCTAGATTCTGTAAAGGATGTGAAAAAGATGTTAGTTAACTGAAACGCATACAAATAATCAAAACAAATTTTTCATCACTGTATAAACTTAGTCTTTAAAACACAATTTGTGAGTCAATTTTTGATTTTTCATTTATATAATGGTTTTAATACAAATCAAATGAGCAATTACTTATGTTATCCTTTTTAGATCAGTGTAGAGGTGATACTACTCTGTTTATGTCACAGATTTTGAGCACTACACGTTTATTTTTTTTATTTACTCAGTGTTGAATAACATTTATAGGAAAATATAAAAACTACATTTGCTTTGAGAATAAATAAGATCTACGTTTCTTCGCATACAATTGTAAAATATTCTCCTTTTACCAAATTTAGAAATGAGGGGATATGTAAGCGAGCATTTTTAAAAGAATTGTTCTCTAATTTGATTTACATAAAATAAAGCAACAAGATTTCAATTAAATTATTATATTCCATTTTCTGAACATTCACATTAAGATGAAAAGAAAGATGTTTTTGAGTTTAAACTGATTCATAATCCGTCAAAATATTTTTACGTTCAATAAGATGTTATAAATACCATGTTGAATTATTTGAGTTTAAATTAAATAGCAATAGTTTCTATGCTATAATGCCATAAGAAATTATCTTAGTTATACAGTTCAGCATATAGAGGCATTTTATAAAGCATGACTAAAACATGCTAGAGTAAAAGTGAATGAAACATATGTACTATTAATAATGTATAATTAACTTGTTAATGTCAACCAAAGAAGTAGAAAGATTGTTCAAAATTTTAGAAATGCAAACAAAACTTGGCAGAATTAATTTTATGCAGTCTTTTCAGATTCAACAATAAATTTTAAGACTTTCACTGAGCACAAATATCAGTTAATGAGAAAACTTCAGCAAATATAATAATTTAGAGCATATGGCATTTTCCTCAAAAATTCATATCATCTGAGATTCAAAAACAGATGTTTTAAGTAGAAAACCTAAGTTCCAAGCAAATGCAAAATAAACAAGATTTTTTTATCTTAAGAGCAATGAAAAGAAATTGTCTATCATCTTTGCCTTCTTTTTCAGTAAAAATATTAATTTTGGACTAAAATTGACATAATTTATGAATTTTTGAACAAGAAAAGAATTTATTTGAATATATTAAATATTAATAACTTATAATTCTATTTTACAAAGCTTGCATAAAATTAAAATCATTTATTAATTTGCTCCTTCTCATTAACTAACTTCTTCTTAATTAACAATATGTTTAAGAGTCATGCTTTTTTTTAAATGATTAACATTTGAATCAATGGCTATCATAATAAATAATTCAAAGTAAAAAGTCAATATATAAAGCATTGCAATGATAATGCGTATAAATATGAAAAGTATATTTACTTTTGAAGGATTGTGATTATTTATGTAACAGAAAAAATACTTAATTTTGCATTTATAAAAAGTTTAGTTTTAAAGAAATCATTTTAGAAAAATTGCATACTACAAGTAAACAAAAATACTACAAAATATTCGAAAAAAGGTGCTTATTTAAAACTTTAAAATAAAAAATAATTAACTTTACAGTTAAAAATAAAGATTTTAGGAGACAATGAAAACAATTACTGTGAAAGTACACTAAAGACTAAAGACAGAATAACGCTAAAGACAAATATAAAAATCAGTTTACATACGAACTTTAAAAAATAGATATTTGAAAACTCTTAAAGATGAAAAATATTTTAAGCTACAACTAGGAGTATTTATTCAAAAGAAGAGATAATCATTTAAAAAATACTTAATTAAAGTGTAAGAATCATTTCACAGAAAGTAACATTATTAGGAAAAATAACATTTCAAGGAAATAAGGTTAACAAAATAACATTTCAAGGAAAAATAACATTATTTGAAACAACTTGAAAAAGAAAAATACTTTAACTTACAATATTTTACTTAAAAAAACTGAAAAAAAAAATTCAGAAGCCATCCAGAAAAGCATAAATGATACATAATATAACTATAAAAAATTTAATTCGTTTCAGTAAACAATTAAAAATCTTGGAAATAAAAGTTTCTTTAAGATACAGATGAAAGGAAATATTTTAAAAAAGTGTTAATATATTATCATAGAAACCACTTTTGGAAACATTGAATTAAGGCATAGAAACATTTCCCTTGAGAACTAAAAACATCTGATTAATTGAGCTTTATTAAAATTGAAAAATATCTTAGGCAACAACTAGATTTAAATTTTCTTAAAGTGTTGAGAAACATAAAATGTCAAAGAAATTATAATATACATATAACAGGTAAATTAATTTAAATATGCAGATAATTACCAAATCATATCCTTTAAAATGTAATAAATGAATTCGATTCGATAAACAATTTGAGATAAATGCATTTGAATTTTGTAATTTCAAAAACGTCTACAATCATATGTTTTATGATAGAAACGAAACTTTTTAAATGCTGTTTCACTGTTTTTAAACAGATTTTTACAATAGCTATGATATCACACATCAATCAAAATAGAAGAAGCATTTGTCATTCTTTAAATCACATTTTGTAACTTCAGAATACAAGATATAAGAATTGAGTCAAGAATAGAAACATATATTGCCTTGTTAACTTTATGAAATATTTGAATTGTCATAGTTTACTCATTAAAATTCTTCATATATATAATCATTTGTTTTTATTGTATATGCCAGAATTTAGCTTTTCAGCTTTAATATTAATCCTGTACACTAACAAATTTTAAAATAGCTTTTAATATACTTTTATAGTAATTTTATCTTGATATTAATAAATATTTTGATTAAGGTATTTATCACATAGATAAAATAAAAATAGAATTCTATGTACATATTTATAAAATTATCTGCTATGTAAGGCTTTAAAAAATAAAATTTTGGTATTTTTAACAACGTGATTCTTAAGAGACTCACAACTACTTACGATTTCTATTTCCATGAAATCGGTTTATAACTATATTTTTAAATAAAACTTTTACTTCAATGATTACTTATACTAATAAATTGGATTTTACTTTTGATTGTATATTTATAAATTTAATAGAGTTTTAATTTAAAAATGAAGAAAACTGTTCTCAGAATAATACAATTTTGCAACTTTTAAGTTGCTTTTTCTATTTTTAGTTCATTGATTACAAATATCTTAGTTCACTCCCTGTTCTTTACTGAATTTCTTTGAGTTGCAACTTATTTTAAGTTTGCAAATTGACTATAAATTATTTGCTTGAGCTTATTGTGTTTAAATTTTTCATAGCTGCCAAGTTAAAAAAATAATTTGTGTTTGGCTTTATTTTTTCCTTAAAAAAATTTTAGTGTCTTACCACTATTATTTTTCGTTCGATATTTTCATTTCATATTATATTTGCTTAAAAATGTCTCCTAATATTCATTACATGTTAGAATATCTTTAGCATAATGGTTTAAGTTTTCTCAAAAATAAATTCAGAACAATAAGTAATAAAATTTTCTAGAGTTTTCTTTGGTCAAATTACAAATTAGTATATTCTTTTGTAACTACATTTTCAAATGAATTTATCAATTTGTAAATAATGTTATAGAAGATATTCAAAAACATAATTTCTTTTTTTCTCATGTAAAAAACATTAGAATGAAATCGTGTGCGAATAATATTTTATTTAATTATTTACATGTACTTATTTATCGGAGCTTATTAAATTATCAAAGGAATTTTAATTGATTCAGTTTATCTAATACAAGCTGTTTTATAAAGTAAACAACAATGAAACTTGATACATCTCTTTGAACGTCTAAATTATATTTTCTTATAAGATCAGATCATTCAACATTTTCCAAATATTATTATTCAAAAATAGATGTACGGTCTAGTAATTACTACTCATATTTAACTTTAGCAAAACATTTTTAATAAATTATTAAAATTGGTTTCGTCTTGTCTTTTGAAGCAACAGCATTTGAAATAAGTTTTGAAATGCAATAAGCTCATTCATTGTTGTAACAAGAGAATATATACACCTGATTAGTTAAAAATGAGTAACAGCTCTTTGCATCTTTCTTAAAATTTCTAAAATTATTGGAGAAAGGAAGAAATATTTACATATAAACATTAAACCTAAGCATTGTCTTAAATGTCCTAAGCATTGTCTTACATCATTTCAAAAAATTACTCACTTTCCTTTATCTAATTACTTTTCTTATTTAAATCACTTTCATAAAATTGTATGCTTTGCTTACCTTTTTTATTCTATGCTTCAGAATTTTCCCTCTAAATAGCTCATGGTTTCCTACATTTAACTTCTTGATTTTTTTACTTCCAAAGGGAGAAAATAAAAAAAAATGGTAATCTTTTGATAGACTTTGTTTTTTTTTATAGTTATTATAAAAAAAAGGAAGAATGAAAAAATTTGGTGAAATCTCAAAAAAAATATGCATAGAATTTAATGAAACTTATACGCATTATACGACACATAAGAAGATTCAAAATAGCATAAAAAAATCACAAGACAGTTATGGTGTTATAAAAATTAGCATATGTATACAATGAACATATAAAAGGGGAAGTTTGGCATAGGAAAATTATCTTTAATACGGGGTATGATCCTCTCGAGAAACTGTACAGCACATTCAGTGATGGGTGATGCTCTCAATAATGCGGTCTTTTCATTGTGTAGAAAGTGCAAGCTACTGCTCTACCAAAGCAGTTGAAACCATGGCTAGGGTTCAAGGTATGTGATTTAGAGTAGCTAAACTTTATTTTAGAGCTCTCCAGACAAGCTCGATTGGGTTGAAGTTCGGTGATCGAGCTG
This sequence comes from Latrodectus geometricus, assembly GCA_026290005.1. Classification (NCBI taxonomy): domain Eukaryota; kingdom Metazoa; phylum Arthropoda; class Arachnida; order Araneae; family Theridiidae; genus Latrodectus; species Latrodectus geometricus. The sequence continues at coordinate 81,898 of JAPDSC010162983.1, forward strand.
GTCACAGCATGTGCTCACTTGTTTCTTGTTCAAGATAAGCATCTATTATGAATACCTGTGTCGTCTCACATTATCATCCTGTAGCACTAAAGCATCATCCATTGCCCCGGTATAAGAGCACAAATAAACATCCAGGATGTCATCTCTTTAGGTAGGACATTAACATTTCAATGAGAAGAGACAGGAGATCTATGCATCCGCCAAAAAGATACCACCTAAAACATAGATGATGCCTGATCCGAGTGCATCCTGGGAAAACGAGTTACATGTTCTCACCAAATAAAAATGCACTTATTAACGCTTTCGATGCTAAAGCTGGACACGAATATAAAGAGAACAAGCTTCCATTGATCATGCGTCCATAATCTTATGTAGAATGTTGACTAAGACATTGCAAGTGGTCTTGCCTATGGAGTGACATGAGAAAGACACAAATAACTGATCACCTTGCATAAAGATCATGTTTATGAAGCCTTTCACCCATGATTGATCTGGATACCAACTTTTCAAAGCTTGCAAACAGGAAGTATCTGAGTTCAACCGTAATTGCAATATTTTTCTTTGTACCCATAATGACAAATATCGGTCATCGGCACTCTTGGTAGCACGTAGCCGTCCTTGGATGTACCTTCATGATGCCGAACCTATGGTTAGAAAAAGTTGCCAAAGTGTATGAATCACAGATGGACTCACATTCAACCATCTAGCCCCTTGTATCTGACTTTGTGCTGCCTCTTGTCTCACAATAGCTTGCCATCAAAATGCTCCGTTAAATGATGCCTTGAAACCATTGTTACAATTTCACTATACTAAATTTCTAATATCAGACATGCAGCAACAATTGTAGCCTTGTTTTGAGACAGATATTTTTATGCTTCTCGTAAATGATGTATATGGGCAGGAAAGTCACTATTTTGCTTAATTTAATATTGCTTAGCTCTATTTACTTATCAACATATTCAAATTTCACTGCGATTGGCTTATTTTTGAGAGAGTTATTGCTATTTTTGTCATTTTTTCTTAATTTTTGTTAACCATATTTATTTAAAGCACACATTAAAGCACCATATTCAATTCATAGGACCATTTTGCGTTTTTTTAATGCAAATTTCGATAAAATAATTAAATGAATTTCTTTCTACATTTTTCTTTAAATTATGTATTATTCATATAATAAGCAATGAAAATATGCTATTCCAATAAAATTAATTATAAGTGATATTATTGCTGTAGAATTTTTCTTTAGTTGTAATAAGTAACATATATAAGCAGTATAATTGATAAATATATAATGTACCCTATACGTCGAAATCTTATATAGTAGCACATACTCTATTATACAAAATCTTATACAATATTTAAATGGCAAAAAAATTTCATTGGAGATATTTTTAATTTAGGTTTTATTGCTATATTTTTGTTAAAAATTAAGTGATTTTTAATTACATTTTTCAAATAATTACAATAAATAAATTCCTAAAATTCTGCAGCTGATAAGCTTATAATTATTATAACTTCTTTTTTAGATTATAATTTTTTAAATGAGACTAACGGTTGCATTAACATTTCGTAGCACTTATCCAGTGAGCTTGGATAGAAATGCTTAAGCTTCTACATTATAAATTCTGTAGGAAGGAATTTCACATAGTCAGATATAAACGTGTAAGATTATTGTTTGTCATCAATAATTTTACATTTATGGATGAATGTAGTTTCTTCTGGGACTTATAAAAGATGTTTTTAAATATTTATTGAAATCATAAAATTTTTCATCAATACGTTTTCCACTTTTTTAAATTTTAGATGACCTTTTAGATTCAAAATTAAAATTATGATATAATTTGATTTAAACTGATTAATTAAAACTTAATATTCAATTTATAAATGATTATTATTTTTGGATTTAAGACTGAACAACTGGTTTTAAAATTATTGTTATATTTTAGCTTTATAACTTTTTTTTTTTAACCCAAAACAAACTTTGCAAAGATTTACGATTTAAAGATTTATGATTAAAGATTTACGATTTAAAACCTAAAATGAACATGATGAGCGCGATTAAAACATTCAACAAAACTATAGAAAAGTATGCATCTCAATTAAGAAAACATGAATTGAGAAACTTCAAAAACATGAACGAAGAGTGCATCCATAATCCAAACCAAGACTTCGAAGATTTCGCTTAATATTGGGTTGTTCGGAAAATCATTTCGTTTTATTGGAAAATGAAAACCGTATAGCGTATAAATATTTTATTGAATTGTATATTGTTAATTCTAGTCCAATACCTTTTATCATTTTTCTGGTCGTAGCAAGATTTCATACTTATAAAATGGTTGGTTTTTACTAGCAAAAAACCGATTCAGGTGGGAAAAACGAAATGACTTTCCGAACAACCCAATACTTACTAGTTTTGTTTAAAGAATTTGAAAGAAGTTTCGCTGATTTAAATAGGTTGAAAGAAATATTCAATTTTATGATATTTCCATTTAATGAAAATTTCAACATTGATGGAGTATCTGAAAAAATTGGACATTCAATAGGTATCACATCAGTCATGGTCGAGAAAGAAATTATTAAATTAAGATACGATATATTCCTTAAATCCAGAACATATTTAGCGATACTGATTTTTGGAAATTAATTTCTGAGGAAACGTTTCCAAATATTTACAAATTGATTTTGTATTTGAAATCATACTTTGGATCGAGGTATCTTTGCGAATCTTCTTTTTTAAAAATGACCAAAAAACAAACATTGGTCGCATTTAATAGATGAACATTTAATTTCGTGTTAATGCATTGCAATAATCTCATACCAGCCACAATATAATAAACTTGTCATAGATATACAGTGCCAAATTTCAACGAAATGAAGTGAATAGGATGGTCAGTTTTTGATGTATGAATGCTTTGATTATTTTCGTCAGTAATTTTTTATTTTGTAAATATTAATATTAAGTTTTTTTTTAGAAAAATTACATAATTTACTATTTTTTTGTTGTTACCGAAAATAAATATATACGTTAATTTAGCTCTGCCGTTGGTAGAACGCCTTCAATTTTTTAAATGTGGAGTAGACCCCGAATCCCAAAAGTTTGGCCACCCCTGAAATATATGGTTTTTATTAGTAATATCAGTAACTATGGCCATTATTTTTTCAATTTTCTTTTAATATTTATTAGAGAATTTTTTAATGGATGAGAAGGTTTTCAGAATGATTGTTGTATTATTATGTCAAGTGTCAAGTTCTATTAAGGTAAACTACTAAATGATGCATAATATTTCACTTAGTTCTTAAAGTGCAAACTTAGTAAAATATATTGCTAATCGTCATATAAGCATCAGATATATAATAATATATATATATATATATATATATATATATATATATATATTATTTCAAACATATTGAAAAATATTAATTGAAAAAAATTAACTTTTGTATATACTAACATATATAATTTTAAAAATTATTCTATACAAGAAACTTTTTCAATCAAATATTGTCTTTATCAAAAATGTTTCATTATTTATGAGTTTGTCATAAAATAATACGCTTATATATTAAAAATCATGTGACTGATTAGATTTAGTTAGATTATTATAAATAAAAAATGTTTCTTCAAGGGTGTGTTTTAGTAACACAGTTAACTGTTTGAAAAAATGTGAAGCATTCTTTTTTAAATTATATATTAATCTTTCCTTTTAAATTAGATGGGAGTTTGTTTTAGTAATTAATAATGTATTAGAAAGATAACTTAAAACTATGCAATTTTTATCATTGGTTTTGAATTTTGTGTGAATTTCTTTCAGTTAATAATAATGTATCATTGAGGAATTTCAGAAAACAGTAATTATGCTTTTTAAACTGCATATCAATTTTGTTCATTTACTGTTATAAATGCTTCCAGAAAAAGTTGTAGGTAAGAATGCAATTTATAAATTTATTTTATGAATTAAAACAGGTAATTGTTTTTAATATTTCAACTAATTAAACATTATTGCAATTATAAAACAAATTTTGGTTTATTTAATAACATACAACATTCTAAATACAACTGAGTGTTTTCTTTTTTATAGGCATCTCATGAACATTTTCCCTAATTTAACAATAATTTCAAAGGGTATTTTTAAGGATTCACATGCAACTCCAAAGGTAGATGCCACAACATCAAAAATGTCTTCCAGCACATTCAAATCTTCTTTTGAAAAAGTTGCTAGGGATGTTGTCTCTTGAGAGTTGACAATGTAAACCAACAGAAATAAGTAGAAGGATAAAAGGGTGGATTTTGATACATACATCTGAAACGAATATTTATAATCAGATTTATTTTTAAAAAAATCAACTAAAATTTCAAGGCAAAATATCACAATTTTTATATTTTAATTCCAATAAAACTAATTAAAGTGGGAAAAACTAAAAATTCAGATTTTAAAATTTGTATCACTAACTTTGATAAAAATAGTATTATTAAAGTTTAATAAAAATAGTATTATTAAAGCTAATAATATATTGAAAGCATGAGTAAAAACATCTGTTTACACCTTCGTGAAGTATTTATTTTAATATTTTTGGAATTCATAAGAGATATAGAGAGCTTAATGACTGTAAAACAATACTGTTAAAAATATCTTTTACAATAATATTATATACAATTAGGGAGTTTTAGATAAACTTTGCATTTATTTAAAGAAAAAGGTTATTATAAAAAGACATTCTATCAAAAATACATATTAAACATTAAGTTCTGAATTTGGACATTTTTTTCACTCAGATTTATCTATAAATTCACAATTAAAATTATTTTCATTAGTTGTTACACGTATTAATAAAAATTTCTTGCAATTTACTGAGCGAATAAATCATTGCCATTTTATTATAATTTAATTTTAAAAATTTTCTCCAAAGAGATTAAGATAACTTCATACATGAAATTAAAATTGGAGATTTTATTTTAAATTTGTATTAAATAAATATTGTTTAGAAATTTTTTTATAAGAGTATCATTAAAAAGGGAAATAAGAAAAAAATTATTATTTTTATGCATCGGTTCAAAATAGCATACTAAAATTTAAAGATAAATTTGGCGCACTAGTTTATTCAGATATACTTTTATTCTTCGAGTGGGTATGAAAATTTCTTCATTTTCATTCGTTAAAAAACGTGAAAGTAATTTATTATGTGTTTTATTCTATTTTCATTTAATTTTGTATAAAATTAAGTCAAAAGAAATTTAGATAACTTCTTGAATGAAAAATAAATCTGAAAAAATATTTTATAGTATGATACAATACGCAATAAATATGTTGAAAGAATTTTTCATTAGAGTGTTGGAAAAATATTGTTATTATTATCGTGAAAAAGATGCATTAAAAACTGTGCCCGAACTTTAACTCATTTTTTCAACTGTAAATTGTATTTATAGACTTCAGATAAGAACAAAAATATGCTCATTCTTAATTTCTTTTTGTGCATAAAAAAATTTTATGGAAAAATAATTTTTTCTTTACATAAAAAATGAAATTTTTAAAATCTTTATTAAATTTTATTTTAAATGATAAAAATGTATATTAAATGAAGTTCTACTTATAAGTTAAAAGTAAAGTTTGACAAACTGTGATTGGATTAAAAAAGTTTTGACTTAAAACCTATACAAAAAAAGAATATTAGCTTATTTTCACAACATTTCTGGCTGCCTATTTCTCCTGACTTAGCCACTAACAATGACAGTAAAATTAAAATATATGTCTTTCTCTTGTTCAATCAACGGGCATAAATAAGACACAGAACATATGTAAAAAGAACATAACGAAACTACAATAATTTAACTGAAGGCATTTTCTTATTTAGTAAATATTACAAGATAAAAATAAATAATTAAATAAATTCATAACTTTTTGCTACAATATCATGAATTTTATAAATAAGTAACTTACAATAAAAAAATAATAAATATTTGAATATTAACAAAGTATAAAGAAAACCTGTAAGGTCTAATGAAAGAAATGTAGATTTTAGAATATGAAAAAATTAATATTTTTTTTTGTAATAATTATTACAATGTTTGTTCCAAAGTAATGCAATATTTATAAAACGAAATATAATGAAAATATTTAATATAATATATTTAAAAAGAATAGTTGTAAAATAAATTATTCCAAACTATAATACAATAAAAAATAAAGGAAGGAAAAGTACTTCTTTCAAATTGAAGTAAGATAAAAGAATTTTCTTAGGCTATTGGAAATACAAATTGAAATAAAGAAAACATTGAAGTAGTCTCTTCTCACTTTTGAGATTATAAAATCAATAAATTAATCTTTTCGCAATATTTAACTATTGTATTAATTAAATAGATTATTAAATAGATTCAGGTTATGATTTATTCATCTTGCATTTTACTAAGGTATTTATTTTTATGTGAATAATATATATTGTATTGCAAAATAAAAAGCATTATTTTGTAAATTTTCACCAAAAAATTCAAAATTCTGTAACACAGATTTGTATTATTATATTCACATTGTTGTAATATTATAAAAAAAAATCATAATAAGTATTCAAAAATATTCACTGAAGAATAGGATTGTTAAAGAAATGTAAACTTTAATGTTTTAAAAGAATTTCTCAGTAAATAAATTCACTATCCAATTAAAAAACATCTACATTTTTTATAGGTAAATCATAAACTGAATTAATTTAATTTAATTTATTAAGCAATTACTTTTGGTGAATGTTACTCGCCAACTATTTCAATTTTAATAGAAAAGTGTCTTTTTGGCTGGTTATACTTAGCTAAAGTATTTCACTAGGATAAAGTAAATCAAATAACACTTTCCTAGAATAATAAAAGTTGATCTTTAATAATGCTCAAGAACTTCAAATATTAATTAATAAAATATAGTAACTCCTTAAAAGCCTAAAATTGTTAGGAAAGCAAAAAGGTGAACATTTTTAGTATATATTCATCAAATTTAAAAATATGTTATATAAATTACTTACAGTTTTTAGATTTTGATGTGAATTTGCAATCAATAAAGTCATCAAATGTCTGCAAAAATTATCTTAACTGTCTTCAATAACACAGTGATTTACTTTTATATTCAAGGTAAAAGTTAATATGTTGCTTTATAGCTAACTCATTACTTCTAAGCATATATTTCGATTTGTAAAATGATAAGAATTCCAATCGTAAAGAACATTTTTGGTATAAATTTGTAAATGATTAAAATTAAGTACATTTCCTTATACGTAAAAACATTCTATCCGAAGAATGTATACATAAGTTAATACATTGTAAATTATTTCGATTAAACATTTAAAAATTTTCGCTGTGTATTATACATATTTTTTTCTTAATGCTAAGTACTGGCATTTCACTGTAGGATAATAATAATATAGTCTTCCAGAAAGAAATTTATCTAGATGCACAAAATTAATCTAGATGATATTATATATCTAGATATTAAAATTATAGTAATAAATAATTTTAATAATTAATTCATATTTTTTTCTTAAAAAGATTAAAAATAATCTACTTTTACTTTTCTTTTACACTTTTAAAACAAATTAAAAACCCAATCAAGAAACATTTGTAAATAAAATTAAGTTTTTGATATTTGACATACTTAAAGAAAATAAAAAACTTAAATAATGACTTTTTCAATGAAGAATATCTAATGTATAAAGTCAAGTTGTTTGAATGCGGAAAGAGAAAACAATTTAATATATATATATTAAAACCAGAGAGTCAAATTTCAACTTCCATGATTTAAAGCATTAAAATGCAATATTGGCGAATTAATGTAAACTATTCTATTCGATCTCATTGTATAATTTTAAAATTTTTTGTGTTGCGCTGTGTTATTGAGATTATTAAGATAAATACCTTCTAGACCTAGACAGTATTGTTTTTACTGAATTGATTTAATATGATTAAAATTAATTTTGAAAATATTGATGGTTGTAACTGGAACGTTTTCAAATAACAATAAAAGTTCATTTGTGGAGCATTATTTTCACATTTTTCCTATTCTTTTTTTTCTGCGTCTAGAAATTGTTCGCATCGCCATTTTCTCTCTAGCAACTCAGTATAAAATAGCATTCATATAATAGTTATCCAGTGTATGAGAATTTATGTTGCTCAGATATGGACAAACGGTCAAATGTCTATAATTCATAACCTCTTTGTGAAAATAAGGGGACAGTCTAGAGAGTTAAAAATACTTATTTGGTGAAGATGATCTTGAAGAGAGTTATATCAATTTATAATTCTAAATTTAGCAGAAAAGATTTGTCATAGGAGGTCCATAGGAACATGATTATGAATGAGACTGGACCACATTTTTACTTAGATTCTGCATTATATCTACTTTTTATATAGGTACTTGTGGTTTTGGCAATTTCGGATGAAATTTGATTGTAGGGACGACCCAAAAATAACTGTGGAGACAAGCATCCCAGTTTTGCTAATCGATTCACTCTCTCATTTCCAGGTATATTCCAATGGCTGGGATGCACTTAAAAAAAATATTACAACCATCATTAATCAGTTTATCAATTTGTAATTCAGTAATATGTCTTGATCTATTGAAAATATTGCAATGTTATCTTCAAAGATAAAGCGCAAAATTCTTGGTAAAATTGGAGGGAGTGTAGTCTTTTAATGAGATAATTTATCATAATATTGAACAAGACCGGAAGTTGCTTGAGACAGCACCTTGCTGTAAGCCATTTCTCATCTGGACATATTTGGGAAAAGTTGATTTGTAGTTAACTTTTGCTTGAAAAAGGATTTAAACCAATTTAACATATGACTTTGGATACCAATGTTTTTTTTTTTTTAATTTTATTTTTCAATTTTCTTAACTAGACAGAAATAGGCAGATTTAATATCTAAGAAAATCGCAGGCGTAGATTTTTTTGCGATGGAAACCATCTCTATAAACTGTACACTATACAACTGTATACACTGTGGAAGAAAAGCTGCCTCAATATTTCCTCGTTTTTTAGGGAAACCAGATTTAAAGTCAGAAATTTTATTTCTAGTTTCTAGAATATAAGTTTGTTGGTTAACGATCTTACGTTCCATTAACATGCAACAACCATTTATTGATGATATGGTTGGATAGCATGATGGATCAGCATGGTTTTTATGTGGTTTCAGAATCGGGGCAGTAATAGCTTTTCTCCATTCAGCAAGAAAATATGTTTTCCAAATAGTGTTCTAGAAAAGGAGAAGTGAAAACATGGCATTACTGTCGAAGTGGAAAATTTAACTAGTGTGTGTGTGTTTAAGGCACTTTCTAAAATATGTCAGCACAAGTGTTCTTAGAGTTTCTACCATTAGAGAAACTCGTGGTTAGAATAAGAATTGTACTACCATAAATAATGGTGTGCTATCATTATCAAAGAAAAATATGTCTTAAATGATATGATTAAAAAAACAATTGCTCAGTGATTTATTGAAAATATATTGTGTATTCAGAATAGTAAATTATATTACTAACCCTCCTAGATTCAATTAAAACTCATATATTTGTCAATTCTAATTAAAACTTATGAGCATATTTCAAAGTAAAACTATTCTATGTACATATTAGATCTCAAACTACATAAACTATCTTCTTCATTTATCACATTATTCGAATTTTTAAATACAGTAAAATAAATTTAAGGTGCAATATATTTTGGAACTGCATAAATTTATTTATTAATTAAGAGCCTATTTATTAATTAAGAAAAATTATCCATGTCTTAATATATAATTCACTTCACTGTTCATTATCTACTATTAATTTAAATTGTATTTTTTTAAAGTTGTAATTAAAATAGATTATAAAATAAAAACCCTCATGTTGTTCTAAATCAATGTTGTTGTTTTAAAAACATAGTTTTTACTGATAGCATCTCGTATAACAGAGAGATTTGTTGATGTTTTCAAGATCAAACTTCTAATCTCTTCTAAATATTTTTCACGCCTAGAGATTAAATAATTTAATCAAACAAATTATCTGTTTAAAAGGCAAAAAATTTTCAATTCAACATCAATGAAGCATTTACTACAATAAAAATTAAAAGACAAATATAGAGGATTTTTATTGTATGAGAATAAACAAGTAATAATGTCTAAGCTTTAAAAAAAATTTCTTATAATCTAAGAATTTATAAGCCATAATCCCAGAAAAACACTTTTGAGTCTATTAATCAGTCGAAAACAAACTCTAATCTAATTTAAAAGCAAAGAGGAATATATAATTTAAAGAAAAATGCTTAACCTTTTTTCGTTAACTGTGTTACTAAAATACGCTTTGAAGAAATATTTTTAATTATAATAATCTAATTAAATCTAATCAGTCACATGATTTTCAATAAAAAACTTATGATTATATGACAAACTCATAAATAATCAAACATTTTTTATAAAGACGATATTCGATTGAAAAAGCTTCTTGTATACAAAAAATTTTAAATATATATTTGTTAGTATATACAAAAGTTAATTTTCTATTATTTCAGTGAACTTGGATAAAAATGCTTAAGCTTCTATATGTAAATTCTGTAGGAAGGAATTTCACACAATCATATATAAACGTATATTATTGTTTGTTATCAATCACGATACAGTTATTAATCATGTTACATTTATGGATAAATGTAGTTTCTTCTGGGATTAATAAAAGATGTTTTTTAAATATTTATTTAAATCATAAAATTTTTCATCAACACGTTTTCCACTTTTTTAAATTTTAAATGGCCTGCTTATTTCAAAATTAAAACTATGATATAGTTTGATTTAAACTGATTAATTAAAAACTTGATTTTTAAATTATAAATGATTATTATTTTCGGATTTAATACGAAAATACAATTTAATACTAAACAACTGATTTTAAAATTTTTGTTATATTTTAGCTTTATGACTTTTTATTAATTAAATATGAGATAAATAAGCAAATACTTTGTAAAAATGGATGCTTTTTATTTAGGATGCATAATAAATAAATAACATAATAAAATCATTATATATCCCTAATAATAAAATCATTAACTTGAGCATGCTTAATAAATATTTTTAAAATTGATGCGCTAGTGTAGGATTCATTTTTCGATAAGAATTCAATCTTTTTATTTTTATTTTATAATTGAAATTAACTATATTAATATAAATAATGTGAATCAAAAAGAAATTCATTTTATAATATCTAAATATACGAAAATGTGTGGAAGTTGCTACACATTTATTGACATGAATTCCAATTTTTTTTCTTTTTTTTTAATGCATGCAAAAGAAACTTTGCAAAATATAATTGTAATATTTATAAGAATAATTTTATAAACAGTTTGCTTAAAAATTTGCTGTATCAATATTAAACTTCAAACTTTTTTTTTCAAAATAATTTTATGAATCATTATAAATATTTCATAATCTAACATACCCACTCTATTTTCAGTGCAATTATTATAAAATGTTTTTTTATCTTTTTTTAGTAATATCTGTAATAACTATGGCCATTATTTTTTAAATTTCCTTTTAATATTTTTTAGAAAAATTTTTTTAATGGACATAAAGATATTTCAAAATGTTTGTTGGATTATTATGACATAGTATCAAGTTATACTAAGATAAATTATTAAATGATGCATAATATTCCACAATAAAGTACAAATTTAGTAAAATATTTTGTTAATCGTTATTTTTTCTTTAAGAGTTTAAAGAATAGTATCAGACATATTAAAAATTGATGTCTTGTGTTATATAAAAGTAAAAAAAAAAGTAGATCTATGTTGAACATAGTAATTTACTAGAGGATCAAATATGAGACTATATCATGTAAAATACATTTTAAATATTCCTGAATAGTTCTAGAGTATAAAAAAATTGGATAAAATTTTATATTTAAATTGAATAGAATATTTTTCAAAAAATGAATACACTTATTTATTATTTTTTTTTGGTATACATGAAGCTTTTTCAATAAAATATCGTCGTTATCAAAAATGTTTTATGAGCTTGTCATATAATCATAAGTTTAGTTATTAAAAATCATGTGACTGATTAGATTTAATTAGATTATTGTAATTAAAAACTTTTTCTTCAAAAGTGTATATTAGTAACACAGTTAACTGTTTGAAAAAATGTTAAGCATTCTTTTTTAAATTATATATTCATCTTTGCTTTTAAATTAGATGGGAGTTTGTTTTAGTTATTAATAATATATTAGAAAGATAACTTAAAACTATGCTATTTTTATCATCGGTTTTGAATTTTGTGTGAATTTTTTTCAGTTAATAATAATGTATCATTGAGAAATTTCAGAAAACAGTAATTATTCATTTTTAAACTGGATGTCAATTGTGATCATTTACTGTTATAAATGCTTCCAGAAAAGTTGTAGGTAAGAGTGCAATTTATAAATTTATTTTATGAATTAAAACAGGTAATTGTTTTTAATATTTCAACTAATTAAACATATTGCAATTATATAAA